>JASAND010010213.1:0-46773 GCA_030248195.1 Trissonchulus latispiculum
ACATTTATTTGCAGCAGCCATCTCATTGGCTTTCTTTGTGCTTACATGTTTGTAACGATTATATCCGGCAACCATAGTTGATCCAATGGGATCCAAAGCTCTGACACGTTACCAAACTGTTCGGGTGTCCAAGACAAGGAGGGATCAGTCCATCGCTAAAATGCAAATGAGTACAAATTAAATGAGTTCAAATTAAATTAGTTCCAATTAAAGTTATTGTACAGTTTAGAAAATGACACAAGTCTCAAGACCACCCAAATCCGAAAAATCAATTAAAGCAATCCTCAAATGTAATTATAGTAAATAATGTCATCACGAAAACAACAATAATAACAAGAAGGAGATCATGATTATATACAGAAAATAAAAAAGGAGTAAGCAATAATAGCAAGGCAAAATTCTGGTAAAACCTACGATGTATCGAACCGGAGGAACTTCCCCTTAGTTACTAATGCTGAATAAACTATTTTAATTATTATTCAACACTAGGTAGATACAGGATATTAGTTCACAATATTTTGTTAAAACTTAAACTGACTAAATCTAAATTCAGTTAATTAATATACAATCAAAAACTAATTATCATACCTGTTCAATGTAAAGCAGAAGACTGATACACTGGGCTACTTCATTCTAAAACGATGCATATTGATTTGATTAATTCAATAATGCTATTTCGAAGAATAAGACTCCAGGATGATCTTCGTTTAATTGCGTAACGGTGCCTTTCCCTCGTTTCCTTCCATGTTTTCCCCGCTTGAGAAGGGGTAGTCTACTGCCACGTGCCAATACATTGTCGAAGCCCCGTCCCCACATAGGGAGGAGACTCGCAAATGAGGGCCCCATATGGGAAGGTATTGATAAAATAATTCAGAAACCCCAGTGTGAGATGAGCCATTGATCTTAAAACCTCAAAAGCCAAAACACTAGAAGAAACAAAAATGCAATCCCAACTTGCTGATCGGGTTTACCTACATTCCCTTTCGTGTAGTTAGAATACTGACTCGAAATTGCAAACAAAGGCAACAACTGAAATCGTATTCTGATACAGAAGTCTGTTTACGACGATGGAACAGGATAACTGTTGTCAAAAATGTGGCAGTGGAATGGCTCTTTTGCTATACCGGTACCTGCTACATAGACATTCCTGATACCTGCTACGTAGAAATTACTGTATGCCAAAATCTCACTTACAACCCTTAGTACTTGTCCAAACTGTACATTATAAGCAAGACTGATCGTTCCATCAGGAGGTACCAATTTGTTGTGTTTAGAAAGCACATGATCTGTTGTCTGCCAGGTGAAAGCTATAAAATTTATTTAATGATTTATTGATAAACAAAACTTATTTATTTATCGATTTAATGAGGAAATCTGGAAATCTTCTTTTCATGGTTGAGACTTCGCTTACAAATCGTATGTAGACACACCTGCTTAAAAGTTTAAGGTATAAATTAGTATATATTATTATATTATTATATTATATTATATTATATTATATTATATTATATTATATTATATTATATTATAGTATACTATATTATATTATATTATATTATATTATATTATATTATATTATATTATATTATATTATATTATATTATATTATGTTATATTATATTATATTATTACATTGTATTATATTGTATTATATTATATTATATTATATTATATTATATTATATTATACTATATTATATTATATTATATTATATTATTACATTGTATTATATTATTGCATTATGTTTTATTTACGTATAGTACATATAGTCAGTTACGCTGCTTACTTTTTTCATTTTTAGCTTTAGTTACAGTAGCAATCAATTCAAGAAAGGAAAGCCACATCAATTTTTGGAGGTGCATGCCATAAAACATAATTTAACAGATCCCGATTAGGCCATAATTCCGGGCCATCACTCAGCTAAAATTTGTACTCAAGCATAATGCCTTGTGATAAACTGATAAAGTATGACATTTCCTAAAATGCAAAAAAAGAAGGAAAGTTTGGCTAAAAGATTCCATGCAGAATCTGACCCAATTTATAGCATTTGTCTTCTTCTATAGGGGATCCCATCTAAAACGTGCCCTATGGTATATGTTGACACTTGCGTTCCTACGAGCTTATAAATTGAATTTGGCTCAGAAAAAGGCCAACTTAGACTTTGAGCCTAACTGGCCAAATGTCGCCCGAGGAAAAGAGGAGAAAATATTTAAAGTTTCACTGGAAATGTCACTGGAAACTGTCTGGGGATTCTAGTTTTTGTACACCAACGCAAAAAAGCTCACATCAATATGAAGAGATTAGAAACTTTGTTTTTGATTTTTCCTTTGGGATTCTTGACAGCAATATCTTTAGGGGGAACAAATGAAGCACGGAACCTTCCTGACCAGCTGGATAAAGCCGGCTTGGCCTTTAAAGAACACACGATTAACCCAAATTCAGTGTGTCCGGAGAGATTAAAAATTATGAAAATAGAGAAATATGGGGAGTCGTTAGTCAAACATAAACCACAGTCTAAGCATAGCGTCTATTAAAACGCTTCTGCGTGCAGGTGATTGAGCTTGTTGGGTTCAATATACGTTCAATATATTTAGCTTATAGGGTTATGCAATGCTTAAATGTCTACAGCAAAATTCTAATAACCAATAAAAAGCTTATTGAGCTGCCGTGAGAGAGGCTTGCTCTTGTGTGTTCGTTCGTTAATATAATCAATAGTCATGCGAAATACTTCTGTATTTGTTGATCCACTTTTTGGTGCTACAATGCATGTACCTATCTCTCAGCGTTGCCCTTTCTTCAGCCGTGCTTGCCCTTGCACCTTGCCACACCTTACCTTTTGCAAGTAAATGCACCATTGCCTCAAAATTTGTTAATTATTCAATCAGCAATTTGTTACTGTTGAGTGGTTCAAAGCTATGCGTGTTCTAGAGAAGACATAAATGTTCACCTGGTCTAGGATAACAAGCTGTATAAGATACAAGCAATTTTTTTCCAGTGCTGACTAAACTACAGAATTGGAGAAACCTAAATTCAAGACGCCGTTAATTATAATGCTTTGCTTGAATACGGAAAGCTCACGGAATGCCATTATCCTGTTGAAATTGTGGCCAAAAAAAGTACAACACGAAGCTTGCCAAGTTGTATGACCGTTATCTCTGGTTGCAACAAATTTTGATCCTAACAACAGAAAAAGTAAAATGTTTCTGCCAAGCTTGTAAAGAACACGGCTTTATACGGGACCAGCTTGAAGATGATTATGCAATAAACTTTCTTTTACGTTCTTAGTTTCTCTCTTGAGGGAGTACAGGCAAAGACTGTTTTTGGATTAATGCGAGGGTCGTATTAATCTTGGCGTTTTCATTCGCATTAAAAGAAGATAATTAGCACAGAATAAGTACGTAGGAAGATTTTCTGCAAAGATATCAGAGACGCTTAAAAAGGTGTATCATTATTTAGTATCCTTTAGATGAAAGAAGACTCCGAAGGAGAAGCTAATTTGTAAATCTCTTCAAGGAATATGAGTAAGCGTTTTGAAATAAAGAAAACAAAGTATTCGTTCCAGGTTTCTCTTTTTTGCCCCCATGCCAGATTTAGCCCAGTGTAAAACTAACGTATAAAACAAACAGTCCCTACGCCGTAATGCAGAAAACAGAACCTTGAATCATATGCTTGCTTTCCATGGAAAAGAAAATTCAACGTTTTCTGAATTTATTTCCACGCTTCAGCAAATTCATTCAGCCTATAGTCTATAGTATTGGACTAATTTGAAGTTTTAATAAGTTAAAAGCCTGCTCACAAAAATAGAATGGCGTTCAGCACGACAATCAACCATGTACAGCTAGGCCATTCAAGATCTCTGCAAAGCTTTATTTTTCAGAATTAGAAATTTAAGATCACTTTTTGTTTACAGTTCAAATTAATGCTTCCATTATCATCCAAGCAAGGCAAATATTTGTTTTTGAAAAGGAAGTTGCCCATTAGTGACACGGAAAACCCTTATTATAGCTATATGTTAAATCCCAGTGGTTGTTTTGTGGCCCTACGACCCTACGTTCAATGAAAAAAACTTTGAAAATTTCAGTGATCCAGTGAAAACGAATATTACTTTTTGGCTGTTATAATATATTCCAACACATATTTTGGATCTTGGTACTGCCCCGCCAGCTGCGGAGTTTAACAGGGCAAGGGCAAATGTTATCAACGTCTAAACCCGGGTTAACTCCACTATTTTAACACGTAAAGTTAGTTAGGGGTTAGCGACGGGGGGGGGTCGCTTTTTGGCCGATTTTTCGACCATCTCCGATTTTGCTCATTTTCACATATTTTGTAGTCCTAATGGGTCCCTAAAACAAGACAGGTGCGTTTTGCGTAATATTGCTTCAATCGTTCTGTAGGGGCCTTCAAAGGTTACCTCGACATGTGTTAAACATAGGAAAATGAAAAAGTTAGGTTAAAAAGTTTGTGGCAGAAAAATTTTTCGCTGTATGCAAGATAACAGCGCTGCAACCTTGTTGTACATGTTAAGGACATATTAGAGAGTGCAAATAACCCTTCTGGAACAATTCTGTTGAGTGTCGGATTTTTGGCGATTTTTCAAAGTCAAAATTTCGGAAAATTGGTGCTTTTTGTACCACGAAAAACAGGACCAGCAAAACATATTCGCCTCTCCTGCGCGATTGGCAAAAGCTACAGAAATCGCTTATAGGTAGTTGCACTCTACGCATACACAGAATTCTTATGACAGTAGTTGCAAATTTCTACCGCTTGTGGTGCTCTCAAAAAACTTGCCACAAAATGGGGTAATTTTGCCAAAATCATCATTTTGCACAATTTTCACGTTTTTCTGATAATTTCTCACTCATTACCCACTCGAAAGTCACCAAAATTGGCATATAAAACTCTCAATGCCCGCCTGACATTAAGGTAAAGGCAAATGCTTAAGGGTAGAACTTTTCTGTCGTGTCGGCTCCTTTGATCTCTTCTAGGTCACAAAAAGTCAATTTTTGAAAGTTCCAAAATATAGACAAATTGGGTATCATTCGATAGCTACCGATGAGCTGAACAACTTTTCTAATAGAACTATGTGTCTGAAATGTAGTATCTGAAAGTTAGAGTAAGTTAAAGTTTGAGGGCACAGTTAGCTGAAAAAGGCTTAGTTCACAATTGATGAATGTATTGTGAACGACTGGATGAATATTCTAGAGTCGTTTTAGCATTAAAATATTAGCCAACCCACACGAATTAAATTGCCATATTAGTTGACCAAAATTTCGGTACCGTTCTGTCTCAACATGACTTTGGAGGGCAAACCGCAGTGATTTTCAAGTTTTCCAACTTTATAGCTGAATATCTCTGTCACTGTTTAGTTTCGAATTCTAATGTTTTGTCTTGTTTTTGAGAACATATGTACCTATATTCTGTATGAAAATGAGCGAAATCCGTGACCATCGATTTTGACCCAAAGCGACCCCCCCCCCTTAACCCCTGTTTTAACGTTGATAACATTGGCCCCAGACGGCACAGTTCATTTGTACGAGGGTAGTTGAGGATATGCTTGTTCAGTTTTCTGTAGTCCGTTATAGGCCACACCCGTCCGTTTCTTGGCTCATCCTTTTCCATGCATGCAATCAAGAGTCTAAGAAAGGAAGAGTGAGACACTCGACCCTTTCTAGTTGTAGTAAGTAACCAGCTTAGTCGATGGTTAGCTTTAATGAATAACTAATAGCAGCCTATTACAGACTATAACAGTTACGATCAGATGATTCTAAGGTAGAAGTCTAACCGTGATAGATAGAATCCCCAGTTATAACATTTCCCTCCTTGTTAAGAAACACAAAGTTCACAACACAAAAACGTAACAACACAGCAACTTTTCGCGGTAGTAGTATGTACTACAGTTACAAAGTTGAAGAGGATTTGTTACATAGTTACATAAAAAAGTTAGATCTTATGAGATTAAATTTCAAGGATAGGTGTGTAAACATTTCGGTTTTCATCAGTTTTCTTTTCTTCTCCAGACAGTTTTACAATGGTAATGTTCCATGATTTTGATTGTCCGATGGTTGGTTGAGTTGGACGGCATTTGGCGGATGGCTGGTTAAGCCGATCGAAATCTGGCGGATAATACTAAGAAAAAGGTTATGCCGTCTTAGATTTTGGCGTGATCAAACCTCTCTGGCACTGACTCCCTAGGCGACACAAGAATCAGGTCATGACTTGCGGTAGCGGTAGTGAAGCACGATGGTCGATGCTTCGGTAATGGTAGTAAGAAAGCACGATGGTCGGTGCTTCCTCCAGTGTCCCGAGAAAGTAGCACCGAAGGATCAGGTGAAATGCCGCTTTTGTTCCGTGGCTAAGGTGACTTAAAGGCAAAGTGTTAGATTTAGGGTATGGTGGTAAATACTGGTAGATTTTCACGACGGACGATGCATCTCGAAACCGACCCAACGGTCGTTCATTCGCCGGTATGGCGACATCACGCTTTTTTGGCATAAACGCACACCATATCATCAGTTAATCTACCGACAGAGATTGCATGGGTTGATCCACCATCCCACCCTCTTCGCCAAAGACCTAGTGTTTGCACAGCGTGCCGAGCAACCAACTTAGTCGATGATATTAGCTTTAATGAATGACTAATAACATTCCATTACAGACTATAACAGTTACGATCGGATCATTCTAAGGTAGAAGTCTAGCCGTGATAGATGGAATCCCCAGTTACAACACTAGTGTGTTAGTTCTTGCAATATGAAACAATGAATGAAAATATGAAATGAAAATATGAAACATTAAAGTCAAAATCTCGTTGGGGGCTTCTCAGCGTGTATACACGCTACGCTGACATTTTTCAAAAACATTCGTTCCTGACAAATTAAGGGGGGGGGGCTACGAATTTCACTAAAAGTTCGATGTTGCAAAAGCTAGCTAGTCTTTTGCCATATAATAGTATTAGGTTTAGTGTAAACTAGTTTAAAGTTTGAAAGAATTCCATGCAGCGTAGCGTCCTGTGGAGCCATCAGAAGTTGGTGTTGTCGGTCCAAAACTCGACATGACACGTACACAAACTTTGCCTCGCCCTGATCGCTATGCGCAAGGTACGGTACCCAAATTTTCCAGAAATAGTACTGACATATAGCGCTTTGATATCTTGTAAAATAATCCTTAGATCAGTGTATACTTTTCTGTGCGATACAATCAAAGTGCGAAAAATTGGGTGTTGTAGGTCTATACGGGTGGAGGTTAACTAAAGTCTAATGAGCTGTGGTTTCGCAAAGGAGCCCAACTTTGCTCCAATTAATACTCCAAGTATCTGTCTTAACTTATGTAAAAATGACGTGATTTCGTTAGTCCCTGCGTTCGCAGTGCTAGATTACATTATCGATACTGTCGCCGTTATTTGGTGCCATTTCGAAGATGTGAGTCAATTACTCCAAAGTACTGTGGCAGAATCGGCTGAAACTTTGCGCATTACAGGCCAGTGAGTGTACTAAGATGTGCAGAAAGCTAGGTCACTAAACCTCGCTCCAATGTTTAGAAATGCTAGATTGATTTCTCGAAGTATGGATGACGATTGCTCCAAAAAGCTCTAAGACAGTAGTAAGCGCATACTGAACGAACGAAGCGTCATATCGAAAAACGGATTTCATATTCGCATTCAGCAGGTCAAATAACCCCTATAAGCACCTTTTTGGCAAAATCGGAGACAAAAAATTTTTTGACCCCATTTTTACTGCGCTTAGCTAGCTTTTCAGGCCTAAAAATAAGGGTTATTTCTTAACAAAAAGTTTGCTAGCACACAAACCAGAAAACCAAAACCCTCGAAACTCACAGACAGTTTGCCTCTATTAGAGCTTAATATTTGGTAAAAAGCTGGGGTAGGCTAGGGGCTGTCAATTTTATTAGATCGAAAACGGCGCACGGTCACATCGCAAATTTTTGTCAAATTTCAAACTTTGAGCTGTTATAGCTGAAGAAGGAAGCAACGCTCGAAAGCCGGAATACTTTTATGATTTAGCACTAGTAACAGTTAACATTTGTGGCAAAACGTTTCAGAATTGGTCAAACCGTTAATCCACCAGAGTTCAGAAAAACTTTTTCAAAAAACCCACTTTTCGCCCCAAAATTTCGACTTTAGCGTAGTGCCAGAATCGATGTGTATTAGATATAATAATGCCCACTACGGACTATTTAACCTTGATATGTTAGCTAATCATATGCCAAAAGGTAGGTCTCTCGGAAGAAGTTGGGCAAAACCGTTCGTAGCCCCCTTATTTTTTTTTTTTGGATCTTTTCAACAAAATAAAAATTATGTAGCTCTCTTTTGGCTCTCTTACAAATCTGGCAACAACGTAACACATTTTGAAGAAATGATGAAATTCTTAAAATTTTCATGGAAAGGATGTTTAATTGCCGGATTTATAAGAAATTGCCTAACCGAACTATATAATTTTATGTCCTTAAAAAGATCTCATTCTACCCAACATCATGATATAAAAATTATCGGTTTACGACTTTTCCAGCTCAAGTTATAGTATTTAATTTGTCGAAAACTGCCGTTTTAAAAAATGTCAGCGTTGCATGTTTCTATTACACGCTGAGATGCCCCCCCAGATTTTGGCACTAATGTTTCAACATCCTAGGAAGGGTTGGACATAGACTCTTGATACAATCAGTGTCTCCGTGGGCTTAACGGCTCCATTTTTCGATGAGCGATCCATTTTTCCACTTCAGTTTCGAATCCGTTGCGCACTTTTGGTGACATGGTTAGTCAGCTTTAACATTTTCGAGGGACACTGGTTGACAAGACTTGACAGGTTGGTACTGTGGTAACATCTAGTTAAGGCTTTGAAATAACACAGCACGCTTGAACTCATCTCTAGCAAAAGTCATAATGAAAAACATACGATCAACCATGTGTAGTTAAAGTTTCTAAGATAAGATTTATATCTTCATTTATAGTTATGGATTTTATCTTCATAAAGTCTTTTTCCTTTAATTCTTCATTGTTAAGTGATAATTCTTGACATCTTACCGCCCACATGTGGTGGCTTGGCAATCGTCATCCACCTCCTAAGGAACTATATCCCCCAAGCCTCGACGAGTAATAGTTCCTCCAGCTTCATCTTCACAAATCGCACCAGGCCATCATCCGAATCAAGAAGTTGCGTGATTTTCCAGGTACACCTGGGGGTGGCTGCTTTGATAAGGCACACCGAGCCGACCATCGGGATCCAATCTTTCTGAGCTTTCCTGGCTTTAAAGTAAGCAACATGTTGTTGCCTTAATTCCTGCAGATAGCTTGTTTGCCAAAATCTTCCAAAATTTGTCCAGGCGTCGACAGAATGTTATGACTCCTTTAAGTTCAAGAGGGGTACGGCGGATCGGGGATTTGGGATGTAGTCGGGATCTCCTTCATCGTCTCTGGAAGGACGCAAGTTCAATCGGTTTGATGGAGAAATAAAGTCTGCTGGTGACAGGATTTGGAAGTCTTCCAGTTCACTGGTCGCAGAGAGAAGTGGCCTCGTGTTAAGAACACCCTCAATCTGGCACACCAATGTTTGTAGTTCCTCCGCTGTGATGGTAGCCTTCCACAGTGTCTTTCTCGGCGACCTCTTTACGAGACCCACAAGCCTTTCATAGAAGCCCTCTACCTAGGGAGAAGCTTCCGGAATAAAATCCCAGCTGATCTGTTTATCTGCGAAGAACTGCACAAACTTGCTTATCTCACTTTATGGCACTCTTTTATCCCATATAGCACGAATAACGTCTGGTGCTTTCTTGAACTGATTTGCATTGCCCGAAAGCACAGATTTCGGACAACCTTGCCTAGCATTGAATCTTGTTAGGGCATTAATCGCCGGGTCTGCAGTGCAGTCTTTGACAACTTCCAAATGCACTGCTCTTGTCGTAAAGCAGGAGAGTATTGCTATTCATTTCTTAAGGTAGGGCTTGTTTTTAGATTGCTTGATGCACACTAGGTAGTCCAGACCTGTGTAGGTAAACGCAGCACTAGGAACAATACGTTCTTCTGGCAGTTGACCCATTTTGGATGGTCGGGCAAAACCTCCTTCTGTTCTTTGACAAATTCGGCAATTCTTCAGGATCTTCTTCACCGCGAGGCACCCAAAATTTCTTCCTCAGTTAGGTCAAAGTCATTTTCGCGCCAAAATGAAATAGGTTATTGTGAAGATCTTCGACCACTAGTGATGTATACCGGTGATTCTTCGGTAGAAGTAGAGAAAACTTAGAATCATAGCTTATCATCTGGACTCATCATCAGCTTACCACTCTGGACCTGGGCCGGCCGGCCGGTCAAGACAGGGCCCGTGCACAACACTACTCGACAAAAATTTTCCAAAAGAACATGTACAAAAACACTGACTCTAACAGTTCTGTCCCCCGCGCAGAGACGCACTGCCGTGCGTGAGATTTCCAACACTGCAGAACTCCGTGCAGAAACGAGCTGCCGTGCGCATTGGTTCCCGCACTGCAGACGCCTTAGCAAAGACGCGCTGCCGTGCGTATGGGTTCCAACACTGCAGACGCCTGCGCAAAGACGCGCTGCCATGAGCGAGGGTTCTAACTGTGCTGCCCCTCGCGCAGAGACGTGCTACTCTGCGCGAGGGTCATAACAACGAGTGACTGCCGACCCCTGCGCAGGGACGTGGTGCATTGCACGAGGGTTCAAAAAGTGCTGAACCCCGCGCAGGGATCTTCTGCGAGGGATCTTCTGCGTCTTCTTCTTCTGAATCAAAAATTTGCTGCGCACTGCTCGGGGGTTTCAGATTCTGGCCTAAATATGTATCGGCCCAGAATAGGCATTGCGCATCTGTTGTGAGTGAAAGGAAAGACAGCATACCGTTTTTGTATCAAAATTGCAAGGAATTTAGTTTTAACACAAAATAATGACAAGCAAAACACAGTATCAGTAACAACTGTATTTGCATACAGCATTCCTCCTGTATTTACTGTATATATAAATTAATGCAGCATATACTAACTAAGTATCGAAATGACATTTGTCTCGTATAGAACTAGCCATTTTTATGCTGGTGTAATGAGAAGACGTTGCGTCTTACCTCCGTGGGATGGGCGTGTAATTGTACAGTCCTGGTCAAAAATAACTTTCTTCGCGAAGGCGAATGCGAAGGGCCTTCGCAAATTTGCGAATGTAGTTTTACATAACTTCGCGAAGGTCGGCTTGAATTTTCCTCCGCAACACAGCAGGACGTGATTGATTACTTGTCAAAAGCTTAAGCTTAAACATGCTTTTATTACACAGCTGTCTGTCCAAAGCTCTACACTACACTGGGGTAAAACTGAATAGTTGGCCCGTGGCTACTAGCAGTTAAGTTAAAGCAGCAGGCACCCTGCTGTTTGTTTTGACATTAGTCAGAAAAACTGCGAATGCACAAAGGACTCTGCATTCGCCCCTTCGCGAACACTCATCAAAATTTTTGGTGTCGAATGTCTTCGCGAAAGTGCGAATATTCACGAAAATAAGAAACTTATTTCTGACCAGGACTGTAGTGGGTTTACTTTTATGTAAAATTATTATGAAAATACTAATTTGAGAGTGAATTGTGGCTTTTTAAAAATTGTCTTGAAATTGCATTGAAATATCTAATTTTCTGTGTTGAAATCATCTATGTTTTATTCAGCCGATTTCGCTGGTAGGCGCCGCTGTGTTTTAGTTAACTTGAAACTTTCTCCTGTACAGTTCGAAAGATTGATCAGAAAAGTAGCCGTCCATTCTTGCAGCCTTAGCAACCACGTTCTTTATAATTTCATCATCTTTCTTCTCATTGGTTGCTAGCAATGCACGCCTACTCTTCTGACGTCTTCAGTCTTAGTTTTGTTTTTGACATGTGCAGTTAGTCTTTAGTCTCGCTGTGTCTCTGCCATTTATACCTGCCTTTATTGGTTATTTATTTCCTTTCATAAGTTAAAAGTGTTTTGTTTTCTTCTACAATTTTTAAGCTCCAAGGCGACCTTGCTGAACTAACTTAAATTTATTTTATTTACGTTGTTTAGCCTTTCTTGTATTGAGTTGTCACGGGCAATTCTTGGAGATGTTTTCTATGTTTAGTTATTGGGTATTGTTGAAAGTTAGCCGTGACGGCTTAGGTTATTTTCTTCGAGGTCATTACTGTGTTGGGGTTAAAACCATGGGGGAAATACCTGTTGTAGTACTGCTTAATTATTCATAGAGATGGTGAATTATTGTATTTAGGTTTCATAAATATTTATCGGTCACTTACTATTTTTTGGTGAGTTTTGTGTATTGTGTGTAAAATTTCGTGTCAAAGTTCTATTATAGATTTTAGATTTTTGGGAGTGACTCCCTTTGTCAGTAACTTTTCTGTCCAGTAAATACTGTATCTATTTTTAGACCTTGGTTCTTTTAAGTTAGGATTTTTGTTAAAACTGTATATTCGGACCGTAAGGCATTAGAGGACTGGTATAGGTAGGGTTGCATTTTAAGTGTGTACATTTCAGCAAATCTTCTGTAATATCTGTACCTGAGTCTTTGCTCTTTCTCATCAGCGGTCTAAGTCCATTCGATGAGTTTCATTTAGGTTTATTTTAACGAGAATCTGCCCAGGTCGACTGGAACTAGCCTTTCCTCCAGGGGCCAATGTTATCAACGTCTAAGCCCGGGTTATCTCGCAAACCCGGGTTAACTTGGCTATCTTTAACACATGAAGTTAACCCGGGTTAGCGACTTAACCCGGGTTTAGTCGTTGATAACATCGGCCCCAGGTCGTCGTTTGACTGGAACTACCTCTCCTCCAGCTCGTTTTCATTAGTGCGCAGTTACCACTCGCAAAGTTTGGTTGGTAGTATATGTAATGAAATTACTGTTTTTATCACTGTAATTGTCGCTTTATTCAGTAAAAAGGTGTCTCGCGTTCTTACAGCCTCACCTAGCAACCAGGACTAGGTTATTAAAGCTAGTACAAACGGGGCCTAATTAAAGACAAAATAAGGCCTTACTAGGGAAACTAGTTAAAAGCTAGAATTCAGCGAGTTATTAATTGGTTCTATTGAAGATCTCATGGCCAGTCCAGTTATCTATGCCAAGTAATTGTATATAGAAACAAGCCTTATTTGTAACTGTCAATCATCCTCTGTACCTGTACTATGTGTCTGTCAGAATTGCCAGAATTGCCTTAAAATTCACAATAATCTGGTTAATTAACAGGGCTTAATTAAGGTGTATTAAATGTGTTCCCGCGGCCGTATTGATACCCTTGAACTACATTAATTAGTGAAGTCATTAGGTGTTAGAATCAGTTAACATACGAATAATTACCTAGGATATCTCAGCTCTTAGTGCAAGGATTCGAACCTTTGACCTTTTGTCCCTTCTGTATGTGTGTGGGACGGCCGTATTGAGGCCTCCCATAAGTGCACAAACCCCTATTACGTCAATCTTGAGCCAGGGCGGTCGTAATTGAGATCCCCTTTTAAACCCCTGTCCTTGTCTTCTTTACGTCAGCGGTGCATAACGGCCAATTTCGGCATAAGTCCCCCTAAAACAGTACGGAAATACACTGTTACACACTTTACTAGTACAATTACACAACAAACAAGAACATTTATACACTGACTTAGTTTCTTCTTCTTTAATTCCTGAAACAACAAAAAAGTACAAGTTAAATTACACATTTTAAATCCTACGTTTTGGTTTTAATTCCATTATCTAGGGAGTTTTTCTAACTCCTCCCTTTCCTCTGCTCCTTTTACGGGTCGGCCTTTCATCTTTGACCGCCCGTCTGTTTGTCTGGAGAGCGTGGAAAGCTCCCAGACCTTACGTGAACGAATGCCATTCATGCATTCATTCACGTAAGTCACAATAGTGACCTTATAAGGGTCACCGCTGACCTCCCACCCACAAAAGGCATATTGCATTACTCAGTATAAACTTAGATAGACAATAATACATACATACAATTATGTACAATAACAATAGGTGCTTAGGTAGTTAATAATTCTAGGTAGTTTTATATTTTATTAATCCTAACTTAGGTACCTAGCTCTTAGTTCTTACGTAATTTGTTTTCGTCTTCTTAGTCTCCTTGGGTCCTTGATGGACCAAACAGGTGAGGTCCCTTTGCTTTCTACTAAGCAAAGGGAGCCCTTTGTCTTGGCCGCTGGAGGACCAAGTTTTAAGAAAGATTGGAGCTTCTGTTTACTCCAAATTTATGGGCCCCAGCAGAGACCCCTAAAACTTGATACTAAAAATCCGGCCTTTGGCCTCCTTTCTGTCTGATTTAGGGGTCATCTGTTCCCATTAATTTGTGGGTCCTCCAGCCGCCAGACGCGCCTGTGGGCTACCGTAGGTCACGACTCGGTAGCCCAATAGCAAAAGCGTGATCATTCAAAACACCCAATCAGAAGCTAGGAAGCTTAAGGCCAACCCCCTGACGGGGTCTCGACTGCAATTAGCAGTTTGCAGTCAGTGCTTGGCTGGCAGTCGGGGAGAGAGGTTGCTCTCTCTCTCCCCTTAGAAACATTAGCTTACAATTATTACCCCCACTTTGTCCGTATGTCTCCGGGAGAGGTGTGTCTTGCTCCGATTATACGGAGGCCTGGACTATAGCACCTCTCCCCTTCCCCCGATTTTCCCCTTAGGGTTTTTCTTTCAGGTTCTGCCAGCCAGGCACTCACGTTTCTGGCCGCCCCCGTGAGCCCATATGTCTGCGGACGGCTCACGGGGAGCACTGCTTCTGACCCGGGGGCCCTTATGCCTGAAAGGCGGTCCCCGGGTCCCTCCATTAGCACTATTTCCCGGGGTCTTCGGACCCCGGAAGACCACCTTTTTTTAACATTTTTCGGGCCTTGCGCCCATTACTTTCTGTAGTTGCATTTGTGAGGGTGTGGGCCTTTCGCCCCACCCTCTGGGGTATTATTTGTAACTTCGTTTTCCTCTTTTGTACACCTCTCCTGGTGATTTGCGAGCAGCCGAACCTCGCAAATCACTCTTATCAAAAAAGGGGGATTTTTAAATCGTCATTTCTTCATTCCTTGTGTTTTCCCCAAAAGGCCCTTTTTGGCCCAATCCACAAATAAACTGTCGTGGGTTTATTTTTAGTCAAAACCCACTCTAAAACCACCATTTTTATCTCTTTTTAACCCTCTCAGTTTTCACTCCAAAACCCAATTTTTCACCCTAAAAGTAACATAAACTTGGGTAGTTAGTGTAAGGGAGGACCCTCACCTACCCACCTTGAGGAAGGGGAGTTAGGCCACTCCCCGGGAGTAGGTCTTTCAGGTTAGGACCCCCTTCATCCCCACAGCCGGCAACCAGAGTTGCCGGCCATATTTTCATCACAGCTCAGAAGCCACTGTTATAACCTTGTTGTGTTTTTAACCATTGCCGGATAAAACATGAGGATGTTTAAAACACTCTAAAAGCAGAAAACTCAACTTCTTAAAATCCTGTTCAATCTATTAATTATTAAGACGTTTATTGGGAAATACCGGCTTTCCTTTAATTAAAAGCTGTCCTTAGCACATTTTCGTAATAATTGCTATAACAGCAATTATTGTCTCCATTGGCTTTTACACACACAAAATACAAACAAAATACACGGGTGATCACGTGGGAATGGCCATTTCTGGGCCATTCCCGAAATATACCGCACCTCCACGCATTCGTAGTTACTATTAAGATTTAGTTAGGCTAGTATCCTGGGAATTAGCCCCATTTTTAGTACTGTTAGGGCTGTAATTGTACTGTGTGGTATAAATGCGGCTCCTCACGTAAACTCCTCCAGTTGAGGTTGTGAGAGAAGTCAAGTATGCGCGAGGTGTGAATGTTGCATAACTGTGTCTGAATAATTGTGTGAATAACTGTGAATGTATGACCGAAACTGTATGCGTGAAATAGTGTAGGTACGATTGTATGCGTGTGCCTACTGTCTAGATGAGCGTGTGAAAGTAGTGTGTGTGAGTCCGTATGAATGAAATTACGTTTACGTCTGCTGTGTGTTAACAACCGTATGAATGGGACTGCTCATGTAAACCCCTCGCGGAGGTCTTGAGTGTAGTCCGTAGGGAAGTAGTTAGTTAAACAATAATATTAAGCAGTAGTTAGGTACAATAATTAGAACATATATCATAAACAGTTAGGTTAGGTTAGAAATAACAGTTCAGTTCTGTATTAGTCAGTCAGTAGTTATAGTTAGCATTAGTAATTATAGTTAGTACCAGTAATAGCGGTTAATATTGTAATGTCAGTTAGGATTGTTAGTAATTGTTAGTCGTTGCTAGTATGTGAAATCCGGTTATAGATTGACCCCCAGAGGCCTGCGTAAGTCACCCGGTTCAGGGTGCAGGCCCTCTGCAGAGAAGGGGCAATCTACCATTATTCAGTTAGATCTCTAGGCCCAGGTTAAGAGTGGTGGTAACCTCATTTGCATAATTGCGGCAATATGGTTCAGGAACCCAATAATAGGTTACCAGCCCGGGTTAGGGTTATAATCGTTACCGTTTAGTCTAGTTAGGCCTGTAGGATATGAAATAGGCCTCAGTTAGTACCAGGTAGTCTGTAGTCACTAATAGTCAGTAACAGTCGGTAGTTGTTAACGTTATCCTGTTCAGTGGCCAGATTTGGGCCTTAATTAAGTGTTAGTCGTCAATTATAACGAATAGGTTACACTTCATATACTGGGTAGTACGTAGTAATTAGATTAGGTCAGTTTAGCTGTAGTCTAGGTCTGTAGTGAATGCTGAGTAGTGCATACGTGACTCCATGCCCGTGAGAGGCTCGGTCAGAGCCTCATTTGCATATCTAGCCAAGTAGGCCGGAACGGCCCAGGCTTGGCCATCCCTTTTCGTTTGACCATCTAAAACGTCAATTTTCATCCGTTTTCAACCTAAAACTATGAAATAACACATTACACGTTACGCAATACACAATTCGGATCTTGAACCCGCACGTGAAAGCCAATCGGTCCGGACAATAGTTGCTGGGGTTTTAATCCCCACCACCTCTGTTTCTAATGGGTTTTAACCCATTTGATTCAGGTAGCCCGCCGGATCTTCACCTCAGCGCCTTTGCTTGTTGCCTGAAGCTTAGTCCGGTCATCTGTCTAGCGAGCGATCGAGTCTCAGTGTATCAGTTTGGTGGAACTTGAGATCAGTCCAGTCCTATCAGTGCCAGTGTGCCAGTGTCAGTATTTTGGATCCGGAAGTAGATCCTGTTGCCAGTGTTGTCTCAGTTCCAGTATTCCGGCCCTGTTCAGTTGCCTAATAGGTACTTGTTTGGACCATCTTTGGGTTGCGTCAATAACGCAGATTAGCGGAGAGAGCGGCTACTACCTGTCTCATCTTAGGGAACTTGGTGTGAAACCTAAAACCTATCCCATTTGTAATCTCCTGTCTAAAAACAACATGTTCAGTGAAAGTGGTACAGCCTACGTTTTGATCCTCACCACAGAAGTCTCTCTATAAACCTAGTGACACTCTGTACTTGTGTATTAATCTTGAGATAATAATCTGAGGAAGCCGATCCGACCTATCCGACAACAACCGACACTCTCCCAACCTGTAATTGTCTTTATCCATTCTAGAGACGGAACTCTTCTCGAAATTCAGTTATTCTGGGCAGTCAATTATACGGAGACGCCAGAGCAAAGCCAACCTCGCTCCCACTCGATTCGGATTATAAACAGTTGTTAATTTAGTATATCGTGTGTGTGTGGTCCCAAGAGTTATTGTAAGGGACAGAGTCACAGTAGAGGCTAGCACAGAGCCTAAGAGTTGAGTTGAGTGAAAGCATATAGGATACCGGTCTAGTTAATTAGTCCTTAGCAGCACTAGAGTGTATTATACCTGAAGCAAGTGTACTGTAACGACCCCGAAACCGGATAACCGGCCCTAACCGTGAAAGTACCAGTCAACCAAAACCAAAAGGCAATTCTGGCAGACAGTATCTTGTAATAGTGGTAATTGTAAAACCATAACTGCAGTGAATCATTGTCTGCTGGGGAAGTTAGTAACCCTGTGTGTTCTATTTGTAATAATAAATAATTATCCTTTCAGCTGCTTCGGCTTTCGCGTACGTTTCAGAGATCCCCAACTCTATCCGTATTGAGGTTAGAGTTGAAACGACAGTCGCCCATTGAGACTATAAATCCCGATTCCCCTGCCTAAAACGAACTCACCCCGTTAGACCCCATTTTAGGTCAGCTATTGAGCCCTGGTTGTCAGCATACCACTACATCCGGAGCATCAATCTAAGCGAAGATCCATCTTTGCGTGCCGACCTTGACTCGTGTCTTGGATCCTGATCAGATCTAGTCTAGTCTAGCCTAGTCTATTCTAGCCCTAACCAACTGCAAACGACCCCGAACCGAACAAAAGTTTATTGGAGACTCGACCCCCTCCAATACAGAGAAATCCAGCCCAGATCTGACAGAGTCTATTACATATACTTCCAACTTTACACGGCAACTGCAAGTTTATATTCACGCTACATACGTACAGGCAGTTCAGCATGTCAATTCATGGCCTATAACTGTTGGCTACATAATATTTAAGTTTGCTTGAGCATTGCTTATTTGTTTATTTATTACATCTAAGTTACATAAAAAGTCTGAATTTTGCCAACCACAGTTGTACAAGTCAAGTACAATTATTGTATGCTGTTTCTGAACAATCAGCGTCTGTTTTCGCAGTTCGAAATATTTTCCCCAACGTTGACAAAACATGCCAAGCTTCCAAAAATATTGATATAGCATTCTTTATCAGAAATACCGACAGTTCCAGTCTCATTCGATGCCACATGAGCGCTCTTATGATAAAATATGGTACATTTACCACAAATAAGAATACAAACGCGTAACATTCCTCGAAAAAGTAGTGCTTCATTAGATCCTTTTTTGTTGGTCGTAAGTAAGTCTTGCTGTGCGTGCTGACCTTCCATAGTTTACGTCGAAATTTCACCAAAGAGAAAGCTGGTAGGATGAAGTTGATGCAGCTCAGAACTACAATGCAAATTTCAATGCAGGGATTGGCCCTTAAAAACGGAATGGCGGTTTCCGTAAAAATTATCTGTAGAAAATGAACGGCATCCAGCACGTCAAATGTAACCTTTTGCACCAAACTATTGAACCATTCCTTGACCTTAAGACGATGAGCCTGCTGGTAGCCTAGGATTACCAAAAGAAATATCACTGTTGGTGCTGAGATAGTTACAATGAAAGTATTGATTCCAATCAATCGCCAGACGTTGCAATGTTCGAAAAATGGTAGGAGATGCAGAAATGTTGACGAACAGACGGCGATTTTAGACACGAAAACTGTACTATAAATGATCCAAACCATCCAAGCATGTTCCAGACCCGGCTCGATGTCGAAAACTTTGCTCCTTTGCCCAAAAAGCGCAAAATAGTCCATGGCAGCTCTGATCGGTAGATAGGCCTAAAGCATATAACAAATTGAGCAATAAATCTTTTAATACCTAAAGCATATAACAAAGTTGAAAGCTTTTAAGCTCGAAAACTATATTTAATTTGAAATCTAGTGATTTTAATTTTAGGGCTTAGATTCGTCGACATAAATGTGCTGTACGTGCAAGTACGTCTGCACCCGAAAAATTACCATTTTTCTGGTAGTGGTAGGTAGTGAACTGCGGGAATCGTATATAACTGACTAAATACCAACTAATCAAAACTAATCCAACCAAGCTAACATCCAATCAGACATAACTAAGCTATCAACTACAAAGTAAAAAATGTTAAAATTAAATTCATAATCATTACCAATGCACTGATGGCTATAAAATCAGGAACGGCAAAATACATCACAAATCGCCAAGAGAAGCCAGTCTGTTGAAGAGCTGAGATTTGATCACAGGTCAAGTCAGCTAACTTTGACTTTCCAGTAAAATTCTCCATCGCGTCTACGTATTTACCCGTAGTTTCGTCCCCGTATAAGACCAAGTACATGGTAAGTATCAACAGTTGAGTCATGGTTAGAAGAGTAGCCAGCAGGAGCAAAAATATCTTACACTTATGTCTTCTTGGTGATAAATGCGTTTTTGAATGATGATGATGGTGGTGATGATGAACATGATTGGAAGTGGTAGAGTTAATGTGATGATAGTCTACCTCTGAGTGAGTCGATGACATACTAAATGTGAAATTAAATTAAGTTTGAAACCAACGATCTTGATCCTAAAATCAAAGAAAAGAATAAAAAATCGCTGAAATTGCAAATCAAATCAATTCCATTCAAAAAATTTTACCCATTTTCAATAGAAACTGAAAATACCGCAATTCGACAATCCCCCTCCCCCGCTAAACGGAGTGTGGTCTGTTCAGTCTGATCTGATTAGCTGTTGGTTACCTCTCCCCGCCAAACGGGCTCCCTTTTTGGAAACAAGATGAAACTATCGTAAACCTTTGCTGGACGCTTTACAAAGCCGCAATCTGATTGGCTGTTGGCGTCCCTCCCCAAAACGAAGTCACCTTTTGCTGGTCGGAGCAACAGTACGCAGTGCACTGAAGAGGAGTCCTCTAGTGGTTATTTTTCTTCTTATATGTGTATTCTGCAATTATGCACTCTTGGCACAGCACTTCCTCATCTCCACAAATCTCACTTCCAATATTTTGTAAAAATTCAGGCCAAATCCCGAAAAAGCTCAGACCCAAAAATTTGTCTTTGGATCTGGTGAGAATATTTAGGTACACCCAGGAATGTGTGTGACAACCAGGACCAATCAACTAAGATTAATCTGGTGAACAAACTTGTATTACACGGAGAATGCAAGCGGATTTCCCAGTTTTCTGTTTCCCCGTTCTGTATTACGTTCTGTTCTGTACGTTCTGTATATAGCTCCGAACCTCGTGGTCGTATAATATTCACTCTGTCCTCACTAGAGTTTTCCACATAATAGGCCGACCCCGTTTTTTAATTTTAATTGTATGTTTTCGTGAAGGTTCGGAAGCTAGCTGATGCTGTTAGCTTGATTAAAATTAACATTAACATTTTAACTTGATACAGAATACTATGGTAATTAATTATGCCATTAATAACTGTTAATTATAAAATGAAACAAACATAAGGTTCTAGACCATTTCGATTATATGTATGCAACAATAAGCTTAATTGGTCAAGCAAGAAAACAATATGCTACGGTAGATAATTTATACACCCTATGTAAGAGCATTCAAATGATGACCAACATGAAGGTGCCTGGGGGAAATATTGTACAAGAGACGAAGACGACTCCCAAAATTGTAATGCTTTGGGCTATGCAGTAAATCTCAAACATTCGCATTGTTATGCGCTCTTGTTAAGGGCAGCATTAACTTGATCTAAGCAGTTGCGAAATTAATGTTATTATTTTATTGTCAGCAAAGTTAATGATAAGAACAGCCAAAACACCAGAGGGCAAACAAATAATCACCTGGCTGGGACAGAATGGTACAAAGATGTTTTCTGATGTTCTTTTTATATCGCTTGTCAATTATTGTGAGAAACTGACTATGAGTTCCTTTAAAACAATCAATGGAGTTAAATGCCGAAAAATAATTAATACGAAGGCTAATTGAAGACAGTAAAAGATGTCAGTACAGCATCTCATTCACAAAACTGGTGGCCAGAGCCCAGGGGTGAGATACAGCCTTCGTTTAATTACACCGGCACTCTCTACCGATTAAGCTGCTCAGGCACAATCGGAACTGAAGGATCTTAAAAAGCATTTAAAATATGTTCTTAGATATGTACCTAGTATAGTCAAGAGTGTATAATAGTATCTGTTAGTAGTATCTATAATAGTATCTATATTATAGTATCTATAATAGTATCTATTATATACTCTTGGTATAGTTAAGTGGTAGTCAGCCAAGTATACTCTAGAAATAAGGCTGGGTTTGTCATTTTTGAATTACAGATTCTAGAATAAAAAGCTACATTTACCATGATTACACAACCGTTAAAAGCTGTAATTTGCCACAAGAATGCAGGGAATAATCGTACTTTTAATCTGGTACAAATAATGGAGAAGGATGATAAGTAATAAGTAATAATCAGGATTGAAAGATGTGAAGAAAAGCGGGTGGAAGCCCGTCGAGCTTGGAATTTTTAATAGAACGCACTATCCTGCCGTCCAAATCCAAAAAGACGTAACTACATTTTGACTATTTTTCACAATAACCATTTATGTGAATTGTGCTACAATTTTTCATCAGATCAACCTAAATTTCTGACCACTGTGTGAAATGATACTATTTGACTGGATTTATCTCTCAGAATGTTTATTTTGTAAATATAGGCAAAATTGGCGCAATAGTGCAGTTACGTCTTTTGGCACACGTAGTCCTTGGGTACTTCGATTATCTGCAGATTATTGTTGCGGAAGCCATAAAGACGTATGTGCAATGTTAAATTGCAGATACGACTTTCTGGCTTTGTCTTGGAATCCAAAATTGCAGATACGTTTTTCTGCCAAGTTTATTACTACAAATGTAGTGAAGATACGTCTTTCTAGCATAGCTAGTTAAATTCAGCATAAAATTTTGTGTATGTAGTCGGTCATAACTCCATTTTGGCCAAAATGTCAGTTACGACTTTTTGGCTTTGGACGGCAGTATCACTGAGCTACCTACATCCCCGGACGCTGATTTAATCTTTCTATATTCACGGGAAACTCGATATCTGACATTGGTGACTTCCCTTGCCAATTGAAACCCAATCGTCCAATCTCCTCAAGCTACAGTTTGAATTTGAATCGAAGCAGCAGCAACTGTACAGACAACGAAGCAACGCGACTTAGCAAAGTTGCCATTTCACGCAACCTGAAAACATGAAGCTGAAAGCTGTTAAGATAAAATACAGTGATACTGGTACACAACGACAAGGACCGGAAGTAAACTATAACTTAATACTTGGGACAGAGGAACACTGACCAGAGAACTGATAACAGAAAGTGCAGAATTGTAGGGTAACTGGCAAACTAATTCTGTTAGGAGTCAAATTCACCGGAAAAAGTTAGCAACTGACAGTGTTGAGAAGAAAAATGCATGTAAAAAGAAGGGCCTGTTACGTATTTGCACACTTACTAGTTTTTCAGCATTGATTTTGGAAACCCTGAAAGACAAAGTGTCACTTTAGCTTCCAGGAACGTTTAGTTATTCAAGTAAACGAGTCTGGCTAAAGCTAACAACTGCACCTCATGTACTTACTTTCTGAAAGCAGACATAATCCAAGGCAGGTTTAGAAACAATGATATTGAAAAATTGCCTGAAGCGGAAATGACAGCCGTACTGTATCATGTCTTTTCTAAGTTTCTTAGTCGGATAAGAGGAAGCAATAACTGAAAATGGACGTATTTTCTCGCCTTGTCATTTTTGGATAGTTTGTTCATTAGTCAAATCCTCTTGGGCTTAGTATCTTTTAATCAGAAGCAACAAGTCAACACGAACTTCTAATCCCAAAAAACTTCTGTAAGCATTTTAATTGCAGTAAGTTCGCAGTTAGCTATATATTGGAAACCTGGAAATCATTTACACTCATTTCCCAAACAGAAAATGTCAGCTACAATTAAACATAAACTGTCTTCATTAATAATCTAAATTGCTATGAAGATATAAACTAACTCTTAGTTTGTCTTAGTTGAACTTTGCTACGAAAATCCTGCGTAAATGAGACAGCTCAGAGTGAAAATTCAGACCCGCCTGATAGCAACGACCGAAAGTCTAGCATGGATGGATCCCATCTTTTTGAAAACATTCAACCGGCGACAATTGATATGAAACCAAAATGAACAAGGCAATAGTGCCTGGCTATCATTTGGCGAGGTGGGATCTTGACACAGAATATAATTATTAGCAAAAATATCCACTTATGTCATGAGTTTTGTGCTTTTACCTGAAACAGTTTTGTTGAAGTGTAGTCATAAGTGTGTTGCCTGATTCAAGCGCTATAAGCTGTTGTTTGGAAATAAGTGAGCCCAAACTGAATGAACTATAATAATATAGTCGGTAAAACATTTCAAAATAGTAGGTAACTATGGCCACGAACTAGAGACCTTCACGAGCCTGACGTTTCAGGCCCTGCCCGGCCCGGTCCGTGAAAAGCTCACCTCGACCCGGCCCGCTCCAACTTACTGCTTGCCTAAGTGAAGGTAACCGACTGAACTGACAGATTGCAAGACTAAACTGCGCTTCAAGGAGTTCTTAAATTCCTTGCAGTTTAAACAACATAGCAAAGAAAATTAAACATTAAAGGTTCAAACTGGCCATTTGTCCAAAAATCAAATAGAGCTAGCTTTCTCCGATCTAATGAAATCAATCGGAAAGAGGCTTTGTTCGGGGGAAATCAGTTTCCAAACTTGAAGATTTCGACGAAAATCAGGCAAAATTTACATTTGCATTGGCCGGGATGCAAATCCACAGCCAGAAATTTACAACGTAGAGCAGCCAAGCTGAAAACGAACTCAATACTAAATAGTTCTAAATAGTTCGTGATTAGTTCACAGCAAATTAAAGTGTTATTGGATGGCAGTATAAAAATACTCTCGGGCTCTCGACGTAAGAAAATATCCGAATTAAGCCTAGGATTTAGTTTCATACTCTATTCTTCATCATCTTCGAGGTCCGGTGCCGACAGTACTAGGACGAAAACTGGATATGCGTACGGAGGGCCATCGTTTAGAAGTTGGAGCTGCATATTTACACAAATACGGTAAAAAAGCCAGGTTTTAGTCTGGTTTTTAGTTATAGTCAGTGACGTACAGCTACAGTTTTCTAATATAACATCCGAAAATCAATATCTTAGCAGCTGCACTGTAAACAGCTCCAGGCCGGTAGCCGGCGGCCGGCCAACGGGCTCACCGGCGGCCTGCCTAAGGGTTCGGTCGGGCCGGTCAGCGATTGTCCGGCAGACGGCCGGCCGGTGAAACCCCGGCCGATCTCAAACAATAGCACAATATCGTTGTATGTAGTTAGTATTCGGCTGTAGAAGGAAACTTATGTGTACGAAAGCTTATTATGGAAAGTTAATAAATCAGTCTAGTCTTATTATCGATCGTGGAAAGCAGCGCTGATTACCACAGTTTGTTTGAATAATTACGGAAAAACTGGTCTGTCGAATGTTCAAGGCGAGCAGATGAGCTTTCGCTGAGCTGCAAGAATTGAGTAAATTGCAATTAATGAGTAATTAAGAGTAATTGAGTAAATTAATCATATAAGTGTTCTGTAAATAGCAGTTGGTACCTTAGGACAGAAAAACAGACAGGCGGAAGTAATCGTACGATCTTAAAGAAGCAAAAAAACTGAAATCTTGGATGACCTATAGGGTCGTAGTTTCATTGGATTTCATTTCATTTCATTCAAAGGATCTTCATTTAGTTCGATATGGGCATTGGGCATACAGTTTTTACCTAAAAAACACGAGATTTACTCAAACAGCCAGGAAAATAAAATCCTGAACCTCAATATTCCCATCTTTATTCCTCAGGGTGCCATAATTATCATCTGTCCAGAACACTGAAAGAAAACCAAACATCACTGCATCCTGTCAAGACTCGAGCACAATCATGACAAGACATGAGCCAGAAATTGTGTGTCCCACTTTAAAATCAGGTCATATGGTTCATTAAAGACACCCAGGTGGCCGTTAAGTACAGCTCTGGTGAGCCAAAAAAGCTAAAAAATTCTTGGAACAAACCAAATTTTATGGGAGAAAACTCAGGACAGCTTTTAGGTTGATTTCCGTGGCTCCCTTCAGAAGTCAGCTTTCCCCTAAGAATCACTTTAGCTAATAGGCAAAAAGTTCCTTTTCACATTTATTCTCCAGTAAACAGCAGGACTATTGGAATTGCTGTTTTCCGGCTTTCTTGTGCTTTTTCAAGATATTTTCTCTGGAATACTGAAATGTGGTATATATAGATAATAAAATATTGAACTGTTAAGAGAGAGTTAAGACGTGTACTTTGATGTGAATGTTTGTGTAACGAGTAGTAGCTACAATACATGTACTACACATAGTTCCTGGTAGGTTCGGTGTATGCAACCACGGTACTATTCAAAGAATTGCTAGTACTTGCTTATTGTTTTAGTATACTACCGACCATCCAGACAATTCAAACAAAAAGCTCACAAGATTAATATTAATTATGGTATCCTATAAATTTTAGGACTGAACGATTTACCCACACATTACCGAAAGATTTGAGAGCTAATTCACAAGCTAAAACGAGCACAGGGGCGTTTAGAATTCTATAGCATGAGTCTATCATGCTGAAAAGTCCTATAGCATAGCACGAGGAGAGAAGTTTCGCAAAAATAAGTTTTAATAATCTGCGTCAGCTAGTTTGAAATATGTGAGAAACAGGAAGTCACTGTTAGGACTGCGCCTCTGTCTTAACAAGACTGTCGGTGTCGGGTAGCTATTACTGTTACTAACCAAATAATATTATTTATAAATTAATGATAATTAAGAACAATTATTTAAGATTAATATTGCATGTCGTCAGGAAACTCCACAGATACGATAGGGATAAGTTCAATTTATTCACGCAGGTTTGGTGTGTCTAGGATCGTCATGGTTGCATTACAAAATTTAAAACAATTTAAGAACAGTAGTCAGAAGAGTGCATAATCGGGTTTTTAACAGAAGTTTAATACAAAGATATACAGAGTAAGCCATTCAGCTATTATTCATTAACTGCTTAACAGTATATTCGCGCACTCGCCATCGTGTGCTTACCCTCGGAGTTTCGCCTGCTAGTGTGAATTCAAGAGAGCACTACTACTGGCAGTGGTGCATACAACTTACTCTTAAATTAAGAGAGAATTAAAAATCACGCTGGTAGCTGTCATATTAAACATTAACCGCAAATTATGCTTTTCACGACGAAAGGGATTTTTTGACTCTGATTGGCTATTGGTTATTTCCCCTTCTCCATCCGACCGCGAGAAGTACAGAAATCTCAACCATCCTAATTCAGACGGTGGGTCATTTGCGCATGAAGGTTACGCTTAGCGGGTTACTCTTTTTCTTTTTTATCTCAGTGAAATTATGCACTCTTCACAATAGCAGCTATTAAAACGAATACTATTCGTTCACAATTTGAATCGTCAGACAGCGGTTGGCTCCTTCATATTGGGCGGTGGAGTTGAATCAGGCGGTGGGGTGTAGTGACCCTCTGAAAATCCTTCTTCTGGACATTTGTTGTCCAGTAATGGTATCTTCAGCAGTGATGTTCTGTTTGGAGTATCCAGATAGGATCGCTTCAGAGATCCGTCCAGCTTAGGTATATCCATCGGATGTCGTTCGCGGTAGAGTCGCCACAGTTCATGAGCAGTTTCGTCGGCAACGATGTCTCCAGCATTCAGAGCGATGAGTCGAAGCATGAACACTCCGTCCGGTCGAAGTCCCAGTCGCACAAATTTCGATAGAGCACTGCGTTCGTTGGGCGTTTGGCCGAAACTGCTGTTTCCCAGTCGAAGATACTTACAAACAAACTGTTCCCGCTTTGAAGAAGGTGCGAAACTGATAATCCAGGTGATCAAGCTGACAATTGATGTGACTGAAATAAATGACAACGTTTAGAACCATCAATAAATTACAAGTTGGCGCTGCGAGTAAGGTGGATGTGGTAGGGTGCCGTTCTTAACGACGGAAACTATTATAGCTAGTTTGGCACAGATTTATGCCTTACTGTCGTATCCAACCTAATCCCAGGGCCAATTCAATATTGCAACGTAACTACAGAAAGTAATAACATGCGATGAAGTAGTCACAGTCAGTTGCAATACTACAAATTATGATTATAAACTATTGTGTTAAAGGATCATCAAGCTAGATTTCTGGCTATCACTATTGTACAAAATAGAAGAAGAAGAGGTAATCATTCAGAATATTTTCCTCATTTTTAGTGATGCAGTTATTCATCTCATAATTCTCATAATGAATTCAATACTTAAGTTTTCAATCCATTTCAATTCAATTGTCGTTTAAGTTTAAGTTTTATACAATTACAATTATTTATTTAAGTTTATCTTAAGTTACATTCTTTATCAGAAACAGAATGCTTTCCAGCTTACCAGCCACAATAAGAAACCACCACCACAAAAAGAGAAAAATTTTCTCATTGAACATATTGATCATTAGGACACACTGGATCGTGTATCGATGTATATTCCCGATCACTCGAACCTCAAAGTCACAAAGAGTCACACGAGGAAAATGACCCGACTCCTCCCATTCGAAACCCTGATACAGATCGGCCAGAATTTGTACACCCCACAGTCCACCCACACCCAGAAATGCGTTCAAAAGAAAGAATTGGCCCACTGAATTAATGACATATAGAATTTTGACGAAAATGTACAAAATCGAAATGTAGACTCCGCGCGATTTTCCACACGTAACCAAACTCCCCAGGAGAGTTGTCTGCTGGCCGAAGTCCCGCTGTAAATCGATGGCGTCTTCGATGTGTCGCGAAATGGTTTGAACTGTGCTCGCTCGCTTCTCTGAACTGACATTTCCAGAGTCGGCTGCCATCTTGACCACACTTTGAACATCGATTTCTAAACAGTCACAATTACTGCGTAGTTTCAGCTGATAAGTTTGCCGAACGTTGCCGCGAAATCCAGTGAAAATTGACTTTGTTAATGTTTTGTGGTGCTGACGTTCTATTCACGTGTCGAAGAATCGGATCCCCATCATTTCGGGTTTTAACTATTTCAGTCATTAAAATACTCTCATTCATTCCATTAAAATACATTTGAGACACAAAGGAATGAAAACGAAATATGAAGAAAAACCGAAACCTGACGAATATGAAGCCTTGTAAAAATGTATTTTAAATCTAGTTTTGAACTACTGCTTAGTTATTGCTAGTATCATATTATGATATACCGTTGATTGAGCTGTCTTATCTCTTAGTGAGGACAGAACAAGAGCAAGGTCGAACATCAAATAGATGAAAAGGGCGTATCCCCAATTTGGCAACTTCCCAGTTAGTAACGTCTAATTTCCTAGAGTAATTATACCTAGTAACTAGTTTCCCCCACGTAGTCAAAAATTTTCTGATAGGAATTGTTATACCTGAACGGGAGGTCAAATTTTACTGACCCTTGTAGAAGCAAATTTGGGTACTCCTTGTGAGAGCGATTTTTCTTAGGGGTACCTTTGAAAGCGATTTTTAAGCAATTTTTGCTATTTTTTAAGAAAAATCGGTGTTTTTAGCAAACACCCCGTTTTCGGACTTTTTTCGCAAAAAATAGTGATTTTAAGTGAAAAACTCCGGCGAGGTCGGAAAATTTTTGGAAATTTTGGTCGTAAGATCTATTTTTTGGGCAATTTTCTTAGTCCTTGTTGTTAGCAATTTTCCGACCCCTTGTGGACGACTTCGCCGAGGGGGGAATTCCCACTCGGATAATACATAATACCTGAATAATAATTAGTTAATATATAATATAATAAGATAAGACTTAATTATATAAAATACCCACCTGATTGGAAATTCAGTACACGCCAAATGACGCAGGGTATGTAGAAGAGTAACGCTTCCAGAGCCAGTATGAACGGAACCCACTGGTAGTAACCTATTTCCCGACCTGATCTTTTTCTAATATCCTTTGGAATGTACTCATCCAAAGGCAACCAGTACGTGTTCTGGACAAAACAGTAATTTTCGGCATACTGTTCCCAGGCTCCTGTAAACTGGGCGGGGACCCAGCACTGAATCGGTTGTCCAACATACTGTTTAGCACTGATGGTTATGGACAATAGCAGAATTATTAGACAGGTATAATAGTAGTTGAGTCTGTCTACCACGTCGTCATCAAAGCGAGGCTTGAGGGCCTGTAAAAATGAGGCCAAAAAATTCATTTTTTATCCAAAGAATTGTACTTTTCGGACAGATAATAAACGCTGTGTATGTTATTATGTTATAAAAATTTCATAAACATCAAACAGCGCACCGTCGTACACAAAAGCGCTTGGCAGCTTTCGCAGTTAGACCACCACTGTTCGATTAAGCAGCGTAGAACTTTTTCGTTGAAACGCTTGCGAAAAGAACTTTGAATTTTAAACCTCTTCAAAAATCTTGACTACTCAAGTGTTCCACCAAACTAGCATAGGAAATTTGGATTTAGAAAGAGATTGTGGGATTCTTGCTGAAAATCGGGCCTCTTAACCATTAAGTTATGACACTTCATTCTGAGCAAAACCAGAAGCTGCAAGTCTTAGAAGGAAGCTTTTTCGGTATTTGGAACGGAGAACCACTCCCCCCTTGTTATGCACTCTGTAAAAATGTTAAACAACGTAGAAATGGGGGCTCAAACACATAAGAATTTAAACAAAAAATATTTTTTTATGAAATCATAGTTGGAATCGCCTAAACTTAGAATTTAGGGATTTTTATGCAAGAATATCACCGATGCATTAATAATAAAATTCTAATGACAGAATTATAAGTGTGTTGTTGTATCAATGTCAATGAGTTTACTCTTACACTTTCTCTTTGTTCCAGTGGTTTAAGAAAACTGCAAACAAACGAAAAGAGTCAAAAAGATAACATTTTTGATGAACCATGTGGTGGTGTCCCAAGTGTGCTTCCTGCGTGCACTTACGAGACCAACTTTCTAACTTAAATAATGTAAGATGGCTGAAATAAACAGAAGTAAACAAATCAATAGAACACTTAGATTTATGCGGTTTTTTTGGTATTAAGTTTTGAGTATTGTTAAGACCCGATTTTAAAATCTCAATTCAGTTCAATTCAATTCTTACCGAGTAAACCAAACAGTCCATGGTAGCATTAAATTTTGACAACTTACATTCCATATACTCGATAAAAATTTTCATATTTTACCTTATCTCCTTCATGCACACATGCACATGCACATATGTCTGAAGAAGATGACATTTTCGTTTTAACGAAATTCAGCTCACAGAACATTCAAGAGAAGCCTAGTAAAAAATCGTTAAGTTAATGCTAAAAATTAAAAAAATTATAAACTAAAATTTAAAACTTCAAAACTTAAATTTTAACTGAAATTTTGGATATTGAAATGAAATTTTTATTGAAATTTAAATTTAAGTTGCCTTGAAGTTCTAAAATTTCATTAAAAACGGTTGTATTAAATAAAATTTATTAAAAATTAAAATTGTAAAAAATGCGAGTGTCAGAGTCCTTTGATCATTGAAAGCAGGAAGCGACTGAAAATGAATCATCCGTGATGTAGGAGGAATAAAGGAAGTTAAAGGAAGGTTAAGTACAACGGATTTTTGTGAACTTTCTACCAGCGAAATCCTCTTTATTCCTTGAACAGATGAATAATTTTCAAACAAAGAATTTGTCCCTTTTTTCTGGAAGTCTAAATTTAGGAAGAAGCAAACTGTTTCCGTAAAAGTTTACTTAGCGCTTCCACCTACTGTCGCATTAGGGGCAGATTCTGGGTGGGAACAATTAAAACCAGACCTCAGTCAGCCGTTTCTAAATGATATATTCGTGAACTTGTTATTTCAAATTTCATTGTTAGACTCTGGAATGTCAGCAAACTTGGCCTGCTCACAAAGGAAATTTTGTGGGAGTTGTAAAACTTTTCAAAAATTTGAAATATTCCTTAAAATGCAATAAAGACACAAAAGGTCCATATTTGCATAGCTGAAAAAGAGGGCTCAGTATTTAATAATCTTTCCAGCACGCCAACACCATCAGTTGCAAATCCTTCTCTGGTCGATGCCGCTCTCTTCAGTCATGATTCTAAGATCCCCAATTCTCCTTCTGGCACTTGTTCCGCTAGTAGCTTATGCTCAAGGTAAATCTAAGCTAGAGTTCTACTGTTGCGCCAGAGTAGCCTAAGTACCTGCTTTTGAACATCTCACACTGGGTCAAAATGTGATCAAAATTCCTGCAAGTTTTTCCTCTCAGCTAGCCTTTGGCTCACTCCTAAAGTTTTGTTTTAAACTTTTGTGGACCGTACATTTAGTATTCTGGTATTTCAATAATCTTTTAAAAAGTGTCCAAATTGCCTATCTTATGAGGCTACTAACTCTAACACCTTTTTAACCAAAGTTACAACAGTACAAATTTTGGGTCTTAATCTTAAAAATCAGATAGCGCTATAGTTGCTCCTATAAAAAGACAAATGTAAGATTTAGAATAGAACTATATGTAATTAATCTCTACTTCTTTTTATTATAGATTCCTACGGCGGCACCCAAATTGGACAACCAGGTAGATTTATTTTAGCGATACCGTTCGATAATAAGCTTTTTATTCCTGTAAGATGTACAACAAGGACAGCATTCTTCTTCATTAGTAACTACAAAAACGACAAACTTTCATCTTGAGAATTCAAACAAAATATTCTTAAAACAATAAATGCAAACAAAACCTTTGAACTTGAAACTTTGCTTGACTTGGCGTTTCTAATCCTATTTTCTATCCAACTTCAATTCAAACAAAAAAACCATGTTGTTTCTTGTTTAGGACAGCGATTCTTTTGTCCAGGAGGTCAGCAACCTCAGTGTCAAGCTTGTACTCCTCCTAGCTGTCCAGCAGATATACAGCTGTGGAACTCAGTCCAGGAATGCTCCCAAAACTGTAGACCTGGAACAAATCCTATAGGACCTCGTGAGTGAATTTTGCCAGAATCAATTTCAATCAGAAAGTTAAAACACTGTTTTAATTATATGATAAGCTTAATTAGTGGGGTACCACTTAAGCCAAGAGAGGTTGGTCATAGGCACAGGTAGACAAGGGGGAGAAGTCGCCCACAAGGGGTCCCGAAATTGCTCCCACAAGGAGTAAGAAAATTGGTTACAAGGAACGTCACATGAGGTTGGAAAATTGCGCAAGAAATAGGTTTTCCGACTAAAATTTCCAATATTTTTCCGGCTTCGCAGAAATTTTTCACTTAAAATCACTATTGTTTGCTAGGAAACGTCTGAAAAACGTTGTTTGTACTAAAAATCGCTGTTTTTTTGCGAAAAACCGCAAAACTCGTAAATTAAAATAAGGGGGTTTTTTACGTTTTTTTAGTTTTTTGTTTTTTTCGTTTTTTGTTGCTGCTAATAAGCTAACAAACTGACTGCCTTTATCATAAGTTCAATTTCTATTTAGAGCAGGGGCAGTATGCCTGCCTAAATAATCAATGCCTGAACTGTGCTGCCCTCTACGGTGCTTGCTCTCAGCCAAACACTCGGACTTTTCCTGATTTCAACACCTGCAATCAACAGTGCTCAGGTGGAGTTGGACCTGGGCCGGGGCCAGGACCGATTCCAGGTTGGTTCAGAAAACTGCTACTCGCTTGAAAAGCTGCTACTCTAACTTTGCTTAAAGCTTTGCCGCTTCCAGGGTTACAAATAATAGAGATTGTCAATCCATTTATTTGTCTAAAAATAATAAAAAAGCCATCTAATTCTAATCATTTGCTATCTTAATCTGCTTTTGCCTCTAACAATTTAGCTAATGTAAGCATTTTTAGGAGGAAGTATGTATTATTTTTGTGCTTCTCAACGTTGTCAATCTTGTGATAGTGGTCAGTGTCCCCGTGATGTGGCCATCTACCGAACCTACAGCGAATGCACTCAACGCTGTAGCCCAACACCTTCTCCAATTGCTCCAGGCAAGCTGAAACCTCCGTGGATTAAACTTACAGACTAAAAGACTAACCCAAACAGAGCTTTTCTGAATTGAAAGCGTTTTTTGGTCCTTATTCGTCACATATGAGAATTGCCGGTTTACGGCCTACGGCTTTGCATTACAAATACTGAAGTCATCATGCGATACTGTGAAACCATGAGAATTTTTATTTTATTTTATTTACTGGTTATTTTTACGTTTGATATTGTTGATTCAACACAGATTCGTATTGCTAATGCAGAGGCCGACGAAGAAGATGGAATTAGCAACATGAATCTGTGTTGAATCAACAGATGTAATTTACAGATGTGATTCATTACAGGAACGGCAACTCATAGCTTAAGATTTGTTTATACAGCAGGAAATGACATTATTATAAGCAACAAAGTGATGTGTTCTCTTCTCTGACTATTCTACTGTGTTACCAATCCTCGCATTTTCAGGACAAAACCTCTTCACCTGTACAAATGGAATGTGTGTGCAGTGTCGACCCCAGTTCAACGAATGCCCATTGGATGGTGGTACTTACCAGGACTACAATCAATGTCAGCAGCAATGTTCTCCGTTTGGACCTAGACCTGGACCGGGTCCTTTTCCAAACGGTCAATATCAGATTGCGCCAGAGTCATGTAAGATAATCTATAAAAACAGTAACTGCTCGTGCTTTCTCTCCTGACAGAATTAACAGAATTAGCTGTTCAGAATTAACTGTTTAGCGTAGTTAGGGAGAACCAATGAAGCTGTAGTGCAATGTGATAGTTCTAATTCTAGTATTAGCTTTAGCAAATAGCGATGACAATAGGTGCTTTGCAAAATATGGACTGGATCAAACAAATACACCAAAATGTCTAATTTTGGCAATGAATTTTTTCTTGAAATTGAAATAGGTTCACATCTTTACGAAGCCAAAGACTTCTTGGATACGATGATGTAATCCATTTTGTTTTGCAATGCGCCTGTCAAATTTTAGTTGCTTAAGAATGAGGTTTTGCCAAATGAAATTGTATTTCATCAAGCCAGCCAAAGCAAAACTATTTACCGAAAAGAAGCAACAAGTCTCGAGCTTTTCTACAGTCCTACAGATAAACCTCAACCTCGTTTGAATTTCAGAAAAATTTTTTCTTGGAGGAAACCTGCCTAAGCCTAAAATGGCCCTAAAATATTGGTGTGCATTAATTCTATTGCAAATTTTAGCTGCTACCATAGTCGCTGTAGCTGAACTTATCTTTATTTGTTTATTGCATTTTGTTTGAATCTGAACTTTCAGTTTAATTTAGCACGTTTCTTTTTTGTTATGTTCTAGTTAACATTGTCTTGTGAAAGTAACTTTGATTTCAGTTTACAGTGATCTGTACTTTTCTTGTTTTGACGGTTTGTGTCGAAGCTGTAATCCAGTGCTAGGGCAGTGTTCAGTGGACGGTGTTTACAGCACCATTGATAGTTGCCTTCAATCTTGTCCCACGTTTGGTTATACTGGTGTCCAGGCTGGTAAACTGAATTATAAAAGAATGTGACGGTGAAATAAATAAAGGAAAAAGGAAATAAATAAAATGAAGAAATTTGATTTACAAATTTACCAATACCAGTACCATTTAAGTTAAGTTTGACGTATGTAAATATGTAATCTTTTTATTGTTGAACTTGTTTCATTTATTGTCTAACTTTAACTTAACTTGAGTTTAACTTAACTTTAGCTTTTATTGCCTGATCACACCAACTAGCACAGGTCTCAATGAAACTGGTGCAACTGTTCTAGGTGAAGCCTTTTGTTCCAACGGAAAATGTTACATGTGCCAGCTGAACCAAGGAAACTGCCCTCGCGATACTCAGATCTTCTCCACATTTCAGCAGTGCTATGCCAGTTGTCCTGGAGCCTTTCCCGGTCCAGGCCCATCACCTGGCCCAGGCCCCTTCCCCGGCCCCGGTCCGTATCCGGGCCCGGGACCATATCCCGGTCCAGGCCCCTATCCGGGACCCGGCCCCTACCCCGGACCGGGACCTTACCCTGGTCCAGGCCCATATCCGGGTCCGGGACCATACCCTGGCCCAGGCCCTTTTCCCGGACCGGGCCCCTTCCCAGGACCGGGGCCCTATCCAGGACCAGGACCAACACCATGGGTTTATCGTAAGTGTGCTAAAATTTGTAGGAGCAACCACAGCTTGAGCATGTAAACACTTGCCGGAAACTTACACAGTTTTATGCACCAATATGCTTGACACACTGCATACGAACGAGGAAAAGGGAGTACCACATGGATTACAACTGTACATTTTCGGAAGCTTTTAAAGTATTCATCATTTTTTTATTCTTTGAAAAAGTGAGGATGCATTTTCATTAACATTCAAGTCGTGTACACTTCACAAATAGCATGCCTATTGTATGTTGCATGAACATTACAGCAAATGGCAGCTATCCCTGTGTGCCTTACTATATGGTTTATGGCAATGGCACTCCACCTTTTGGCCAGCAATTTAATAATCAGGGTCAATTTGGGTTCAATTATCCGGACTACAACACCTTTGACTATTTCGGTGGTGGACCCCAAGGATTCCAGTATCAGGATTTCGGTGGTCCTCAAGGTTTGTAAGCATAGAGCAAAACTAAATAAACTGGAACATCGCGGTCCACTAAGGGCTACATCCTTAAAATATGTGCATGTTCTTAGTATTCTTGGAGTTTCCACGTTTTTATAATCTTTGTGATAGCTTTACTACTTCTTCTTAAGCATTTCTGGTTTCACAACAGATAGCTTTTACACTAAGAATTTACATTTTCTAAATCATTTCTGGACAATTTAGATATTTTAGTACAAATTGAGCTTCTGTTTATTATGTCATCCTTTTTCAGGTACCAGCTATGTCTGCAGCTCCGGCATTTGCCAGCCTTGTGGCACCGGTATGATTCCATGCCAACAATTGGGTGGTCCAGCCTATCCATCCTACGAGCAGTGTGCCAGATCTTGCCAACCCTACGGACCCCAATATGGAGGACAGGGAATTCAGGGACAGGGATTTCAAGGTCAAGGTGGCTTTCAGGGACCTCAAGGTCAAGGTGGCTTTCAGGGTCCCCAAGGTGGTTTTCAAGGCCAGGGAGGTTTTCAAGGGCAAGGCGGTTTTCAAGGCCAAGGAGGTTTTCAGGGACAACAAGGTTTGTAGGCATATAAAACAGTATGTAATGGTGAAGGTTCTTGAAGGTAAACTAAATAGACTGATTAAGTAGTTCTATTTTTGTGGCGCATGTTAGTGTTACTAGAATACTAAACTGTAGACTAAAATATAGTTAGTTTCAATGTAGACTGACTTAATTTTATTTAAACATCGTTTATCAGTTCCAAAGAATTGACGAAATTCCAGGATGTGTTGATGATCACGAATACTGCAGGCAATGGGCCACCAGTGGTGAATGCGACCGGAACCCTTTCTGGATGAAAGTCCACTGTCAGCATTCCTGTAACAGCTGTGGAATCAGCGGTGTGTTAAAATGGAAAGTTGGCTGATACGTGGTACTTAAACAGGACAATTTTCACATCAAATCCTAAAACACTACTTTTTTATTAATGGTTGTAGGTTGTCTGTTTTTGTGTAATCGTAGAGTTTTCTGCGTAGTTAAGTAGTAACCAATAGTTGTTTAATTTGTTTAGAGATAATATTTACCTAGTTTTTCTTTCTTCTGTTTGTTTTTTCTACTAATCCATTACAATGCATAACTTGTCTTCAGTTCAGACTGCTGGTGGGTTTGCCTTAGTTTCTTCTCCAGATTGCTTTGACTTGCATGAATTTTGTCCTTACTGGTTTTCTGTTGGAGAGTGCCAAGCAAATCTTGACTTTATGTCAGAAAATTGTCAGTTGTCGTGCAGTTTCTGTATACCGTCAACTCTGCTCGGTGAGTGAGTAACTTTCAACGGCCAACATTTTCACTGATTGTCTCGTTGAGACCAGAAATACAATTTATTTCTTGTTCTTCTTTCTCTTATTTGCTCAACTTAGACCTGCTAAAATCTCAAATTAATAATCAAGATTATCATTATGAGCAAATAAAATTGATTCATATATTTCAGGTTTCAATGGACAACAAGGCTTTGGACCCACCGGTCCCACTGGTCCATTCGCTGACAAAACCAAGTCTTTCAATGTTCACTCTAAAACGCAAGCTGCATCAATCTCATCAAAACTGAAGCAAAGAGAAGCTCCCAGAAATGAAACCAATAGTGCCGATGACAAGAAGAAAGCTGATAAGAAGGCATAGAGTGAAGAATCTGCGATTCAGCAGAAGTCATCTCATGCTTAACACTATTCAATAATCCAAAGTGTTTACGATACTAGTGATTTCTAGCTACTATATATGTTATTATTTTGAATAAATGTCGATGCTTTGTCTCTCGGTCCTCTTTGTAAACTCTACAGAGTTTGATAATAAGAGTAGAAAAACAAAAGACCTTTTCTTATCACAATTCTGCATTCTGCTTCAATTGGACTGGGAAAGATAGAAAGCAAACACCCTATTTTAGGAAAGAATAGCTAACAACCAATCAGATTGCGGAGACATACTTCCCTGTCCACTTTTTATTCTAGTTTCAATTGTTTCCTAAGATGACCCAGTTTGGGGAGTTAACATCTAGCCAATGAGACGTCAACAAAGTGCGACTGGCCAAAGACTGAAATGAAGATTATGACTTTTAGAAGAATACAAAATCTTAGTTTTAATCCACTATATGTCTTCGCATGCTTTTGAATACAGTCGTTAGTTAGCCAGCAGTTTTTTCAATTGTGGCTTGTCTAATCAATAGAAAACGCGGTACCTTAGATACTTGCGAACACGAAAATTCAAAAAATTTAGCAGATTTTGTGGTTGATAGCTGGATCTTCAAGGCAACCGTCGGTTCAAATGCCTGCAGTTTAACTTGAAAATGCCATGGCCTAACGAAAACATTCAAAACTGCAGACAGCATTTTTTGGAATTGCTGCTATTCCAAGCATGGCATTAGCTGTTTCACATAGTCACTTTTCACAGTGCTAAAACGAGGTCACTGACCATCCACACAGTCTCACTCGTCTCGTAGCCGGATTGAGTTTGAAAACTGCGGCCTTTACAGAACAATAAAAGTTTTACTCTCAATTTTGTATCAAACTTTCTAGCAGCCATTCAACTGAATAGATGATTATAAAAATACAGTCATTCGTCATTCTGAATATGGCTAATAAATAGTGCCATAATATATGCCACTTGTTTGGAGCAGATATATAACTGTTTAAACTAATTTTCTACTTTGTAACATTTTTAAGTACTTGTTATATATCTGCCTGAAATATGTGGTTTACTTGACTGCGTGGTCTAGTATACAACTATGGAGTGATTCTGCTATCTACGTCTTTAAGGGTTATGTCTCAATGTGGAAATTTTGGCTCGGTGCAATTTTATTCCTTCATTCCTTAGCTTTATGTTTTGGGCAAGATGGTAGCTGCTCCTTCGAGCGCTATCTGGGCTATGCCGTTGGACCTCCGTTCTCCGGTCTCAATGTGAAAAGTGTCACCTCCAATTCTCCAAAGAACATGTTTGCAAGCTGTCAACTTGAGTGCATTGGTAATAAGTTCAATTGCTTGTTATAGTCCCTATTTAGATTAAATCTTCATTTCCAAGAACACTTATCCAAGAGCCTGTGCAAATTTCTAGTCAAAACGCACTGGCCAGGTACTGAGTCTTGCTGTCTATATAATTAATATAGTCTTGGTGTCTTTACCTATATAGGCAACAGATTTAACAAGAGTCCATAGTTCTATTATTATTATATAAAAAGACTATTCACAAGGCTATTTATCTTACCTTATTATGGCGTAAGTGCTGATATTCGATTTCGATTCGATTTGATGGCCCGAATGTTCGATAGGGGAATCGATCAGGCAGGAGTAGCCAACAGCCAAGTATAATTGAAGGGACGACTCCCTAAAAGGAGAGGGGTTTGAGCTGGAGGCTACCCTGATGGTTCAAAGACGGAAACCTAATTGCTCTTATTAAGCTTATAATGCAGTTATGTATGCACTCTTGGTACTAAACAAATTTTTTAATTCTAGATTCTCCACTATGTCTAGTCTTAACAGTAGATCTCAAAACTTTGGCTTGCCTGATGTATGACAAGGTCTGGACGGACGAGGTGGAATTCTTTACCAGTTTTATGAAATCCGAGCCAGACGTTGTGTTATTCAGGAAAGTTTGTTACAAAGGTTTGTGAAGGTAGTTTTTAGTAAATCCAACATTGTTAAAGTAGCTTAGTGGTAGTTGAATTCAAATCTCTACATCCTCAGCAGGCGTCAATTTTTATCATTAAATTAAATCATAAAACCTGAAGCTGCTTCAACCATATCCAACGTTTGTTGGTTAATTTTTGCGAGAACACGACGCTAGCACTAAGAATAGCTACACAATTTACTGTGCAGTCGTAATTGTGAGTAGAATACATATAGTACTGGAACAAAGATCCACTAAACCTAAAGATCTGGTTACAGTTTGATCAGGTTAAGGCCGGTTTACACGAGGCAACTTTGATGCAACTTTCAGGCAACTTTTTCCTAGCAACTTTGTAGCAACTAAAAGTTGCTTGAAAGTTGCCTGGTGTGAACGCTCACAAAATCGCAAGCAACCAGTAAGCAACTTGAAATTTTCACTCGGTCCAGAAGCGACATTTCCAGGCAACTCACAGGCAACAGCCAATCAAGCAAGGCCGCGTCTTTTGAATTTTAGGCGCGCAGAATTGTTATTGGCTGCTGGGATAAAGTTGCTAGATACAATGTTGCCTACAAGTTGCCTCGTATAAACGCAAAATCGTAAGCAATTTATCAGCATCTAAAGTTGCTTCAAAGTTGCTTCTCCAAATAGTTGCTGGAAAGTTGGCTCGTGTGAACCGGCCTATTCTTCAACACGTATATATGTTGCTGCTTTTGAGTCAATCTATGAAAACATAAATTTGGATGCTTTCCATTAGTCATCCTGTATTAAGATCTCAGCTATTTCAGAGAACAGTAACTGCACGAAGCAATGGGTGTTTGAGGGAGTTTTGAATTTCGGTGTGTCAGAACCTGTCAGTGAAACATCACCAAATTATTTAAATGCAGATACAACCAAGGAATGCCAGATCAAATGTCTACAACACGACGGTTGGTTTCTAGTCAATTGTTATGAGATGTAAGGCCAGAGAGGTATCTAGAAATCTAGTGCCGTGCTCGGCACCATCAAGCTTGTAAAAGTCACTGTTGCAGCTTGTATGAACCACTTCATAATTATTTTTTCTGATGATCGAGGAATTGACTTCACGTGGAACCTGAAGCGTAGATTAATATACAGAATCCTTTCGAGCTTTAAAATTTATACCCCAACCCAAGAACTCATGAGCACATGGATGTTTTGTATTCTTGATCTGGGATACAAGATGAATGAAAACAATGAAAACAATGGCAACAGCAGCAAACACGGCTCCCTCCACCAATTGCTATCACCTGAAAGTCAATACGTAATGGATTCTTCTGTTCTAAAGCTCCCGGCACAAATAAAACGCATGCGTTGATTTTCACGTAAACATAAAGAAACTGCACCCCCGTTTTGACCAAGATTTGGCTTAAGGAAGGAAGCTAGCGTGGAGAGCATATTTTCACGTTGATAACAGTAAGCATGCCTGATGGCCTAACGGAAAACTTACATACATACGGCTGTCAGTTCTCAGGTTTACTAACTCATAACATACTACTTGTGTTCTGCTGCGTTGTTGCTGCTACTGATTATCTTCATGTGATTTTGTGATTTAGAGATATCTTGTCGGAGTTTGCTATTCAACTACAAAACTAAGGCATGCATCCTCCTTGATTCTGACAGAAGATCAGCAGTTACGAAATTTAAATCGTTGCCGGGTGAACAAATGGTTTACATGGATAGAATATGTGGCCTGAAAGGTATTTGCAGTGATAATAACTAAACGCTTTGTCGACCGCGAAAGTTTAGTATCATGTTATACTTTGTTTAACAATTGATCCGCATTTCTCATAAAGCCGCCGTTGCAAAGTAAACCAACTTTTTTTGTAAATGGAGCAATGGAAACATTTTACTTTGATCAAGAGCTATCAATTCTTATATTCAACTTAACGTTTTGGAAAATTAAGTGACATAGAGGATCATGAAGAAATTTTTGACTAACCAACCTTGACCTTTGCTCAGTTCGCCTGAAAATTGGGAGCTGCAATTACTTACTTACGTTTTAGTGGAAAACCTGAAGTTCACTTTACATTTGTTAAACGCGGTACCAGGTTCAGGTCGGTGTCGGTCCGGATGTGAGAAGAACTGCTCATGTTCCTTAAGCTCATTTCTATCGATTGTATTGCAGTATATCAACATTTTGTACAATGAAAGCAATGGGCACGTTAACAGCTTACAGCTGCATTCAGTTGTAGTATTCTTTCCCCCCCCCCAGTGAAATTTCACAAGCTGAGCGTAAAAATACGCTAACGTTAACTTTAACCGGAACACCCGATGAAATCAAGTGACCGTTGAATAAACCGTTGGTGAGTTGTAACAAACCATCATGGTCAATAAGTTTTTTTACATCAATAGGGTTAAAGAGATTTTAAGTTCAAATTTAAATCTAAACTTATACGATTTTTGATTTTATTTCAGAAAACCTCCAGTGCGAATTTTCACGGAAAGACAGCACAGCTGGTGCTTATGCTTTAATAGAAGAAAGGGCGACGAGTATACAACAGTGCGAAGGAATTTGCCTGGACAATCCTGAGTTTCTATGTCGAAGTTTGACCTTTGACCCGGCCAGTGAAACATGTCGTCTTAGCCCGGAGGATTCGGTTTCAATTGTGACCTTAAACTCTAGTGCAATTGCAACTCCTGTTTATGAACTGGCTCGTTGCTATGATGGTTAGTGTCCGTTTTCGCTTTTCAATTTCAATTGAATGTGTGCAAACGATGGTGTAAACTTTCAATTAAAGGCGCGGAGTATGTCGATTCACTGTGTTAGGCAGGCATCGTGCTTTCAAGTATTTGTCTAATATTTGTATCAAATAAATAAATATATTAAATAAAATCAAATAAATAAATAAAAATAAATTAAAATACAAATTTGCCATTGTAGAAGCGACTGTTGGAATATTTGTTAGAATACTTGTTACAAGTCAGTTTTGTAGTGTTGAGTTGATTATTAATTTTAAATTCCAGTATTATTGTGTTTCTGCTATAATGTATTATAGTTACGATGGAATGCACTCATGACGCTATGATAGCTACTTTTCACTACAGCCAAGAGTTTGATGGAAAGATATACGCTTTGGCTGGGAGCGAAAATTGCTCGTTTCGAATCGAAAATAAATTAGACTTTAACATCAACATAACCCTGAAAGATCGAAAAATCTGCGGCGTAAAAGAAGATGTAAGCCATAAAACAATTTTTATGTAGTAAACAAACAACAAACACGTCTTCAAATTAGTCTGTCAAAAAAGTTTACCCCTGATGATTAGAATTCTTGAGATAGCAAATAGTCCGTATTTTATTGTATTACTGCAGCACGTCCAACACGACATTTTTTCATGAAAGACCACTCTAATTGCAGCACAAAACTTTATAGAAATAATTTAACAGTGTAATTCTTCTAGTTACTGCCTGTTTTGAAATTTAATTTAATTCAATGACAGATTTAATAACAAATTAATTTTGTTATTTAGCTTTCAATTTTTAAAGGGGTCAACTGAGCATTTGGTTACCTGGATAGGAGTATATAGTTTTAGACTAAAAATGAAATGTACGTTTCCATCATGGTTCAGCATCATCCCTCACTCATGACTGGAAGAGATAAAATATTTAAGCTAATGTGCACATACAATTATGACTCTCAAGTGGTTCAGGATACAATACAGCTACGGTAATTGCTAATACTTGTTAATCATGTTTGTTTTGGCAGGAGATTAATTTTTATCTGTTTTGGAAACGAAACAGCGCAAATCCTCGGTCATTTATTCGTTTTTATCGAGACAATTTTAACGACTATTTTTAATCAGGGTGTCGTTTTGTTATTTTAGGGATACAAATCAAGAAACCCCATCTCAGGCAGTGACTGGAGAAGGCGCTTTGCCACTGGCTGTGATGAGAATTGTAAATAGAGAGGGCCAAACGGTATCTACAGCCGAAGTAGGACAATCCCTCTTTGCGGAAGTGATTCTCAAGCAACAGAAAAATCTAAGACGTAAGGATTCGAACTTGTAGCAGGCTATGAGGATCGCTGTATATACTGGTCTAAAACATCTCCCATAGTGCCAGACATTTTTACAGATATTGAGCATTACATTCAACCCCTCCGATGTAACACTGTTTCAGTTTCAGTAAAACACCTTTCCTGAAGTTTCACTGTAACAGCTTGGTTCTGTTGCATGAGTTGAGTGAGCGAAAATCTTTTCTTCTGTGAACTTCTTGTGATCCGATTTTGCACTGAACTTGTTCAGGATATTTTCTAATGAAGTGAAACTTTTTCAACTAAGGCGAGTTGGGTCAGTAAAATAAACGCTTAACTACTTTCGATTCTTAGCAACTACTTAACTTGATCCCATACACGGCTTGCTAAGGTATTTATATATTTCTTGCTAGGTTTATTGGTAAGGTCTTGTTTATTTAAAGACTAGACGGATCGAATTTAGTCCACATTAGAACATCAGAACCTTGGATTAAACGGATTGAATTTTAATTGGATAAACGGATTATTACATGCATGACCATAACATGTCGGTTCCACGATCTTAGCTGCCGCAACAGTTGTTCTGCTCCTAATCTTAATTTCATGGGATATATAAGCATTGCTACATAACTACAACTGCAAAATTCTCTCTAACTCTAACTCTAACTCCAACACTAACTCTAACTGTAACAATAAAGCAGAATTTTAATATTTATGCTAATTTTAATGTTTAGGAGAGCTCCCAGATTATGGCTTGTTTGTGACAACCTGCACAGCCTATGAAGATGGGAATCGCATTCTTTTAATTGATGAAAACGGGTAAGTGTGTGCTGGCAGTTTTGTCAAATCTCTTGAGTATTCCATAACTGTCGTGAACCACCTGTCACCTTGAACTTGTCTCGCCAAATATATCACACACATATCATACCATTGTTGGCAGCACTATAACCAAGAGGTTTGAGGTTATAACCAAGAGGTTATAATCAAGAGGCAGCACTATAACCAACTATAACGGTTTGACAGCAGTCCTACTCCTAAAATGGAACCGCTATGCTATCACAACAAACGGTCACTCACTGCCGTTTGGATATGAATTTGTAACAACCCCCCCCCACCAACTCCAATACCCCCAACGTACATTTCAGATTACTTTAAATTTCTTTAAAAGTTTCATGCCCCAGTTACTTTCGTGTAAACTCTTTAACGTCATTTTCATAACCTGGGGCATTGTTTTACACTATTTAAACTGTTACTTTACTTCAAAGAGTTAGTTGCTCTCTAACTTGCAGTTGCAATTTGCGTCCCCGAACTATGTAGCGTACGGCAGTGATATTGCCAACATTGCACTAAACTACATTCTTTCTGTTAGAAACGTTAAACCCAAACTTTAAAATCACTTCGTATAGTTTTTTCTCATTCTAAACAAAATGACACCAACCCGCCCTGAGACTAGTGCATTAATCCGTGATCTCCGAGGAGATCCCTGTTCTGTCTGTAGCCTGTAACTCGAGAGAGAGTTCCTAGTTGTTGCGTAATCCGTAACTCCCGAGGGAGTTCCTTGACTGTCGAGTACCTTTCTTTGTTAGTTTATGGTAACCCGTGTTTCCTGAGGGAATCCCTGTTCATCCAATAAATACGCAAATCATCAGGCGTGAGCGTTTCTGCTGCTGACCCTAGGCTGCTCTGTTACATTGGTGTCAGAAGTGGGATTGGCATCCGAATCGATCAACGTGCATGCAACGGACCCCACCCAGAACTCGGAAGACAACAGCAGCCGCCGCAGCTTCAATCTCAGCCCTGTCTACTAGATCGACGGATCCTCAAGGGTCATCCGGTGAAACCTCCGGGAATCCACAACCATCACCACCAACACAATCCTCAGCAAAAGCAACAGCAGTAACTGACTCTGCTCAGTCGAAAACTTCCTCGGAAAGTCGCCTTTTGTCCCCAGAAGAAATTCAGAATCACCTGCGGCAGCAAGCGTATCAGATCCACCAGGATCGAACAAATATCAGCAACCTCAGTTCCAGCCTTTCATCCCTTGAAAGCCGTCTTACCGCGCTTGATAGCGGACTAGACCAACGATTACAACAAGTCGGCGCCGATCTCCGTCGAGTTCAATCAGACCTCAGTGTAGTGGATCCTAACTTCCTCGCGCAACTGCGACAAAGGAATCCCATAACGCAGCTTGACTCTTTGCGTCAGGCCGTTGATCAGCTAACTCAGCAACCTCAGATCCATCAACCTCAGCTTCCAAACTCTCCTCAGTTACCCATGGCTGCAGGCAATTTCACGTTACCCAAGGACGCGCTAACTCTTTTCTACGGCAAACCAGATGAAAAGATAAAGGACTGGTTCTGTACATTCGATCTGGTTACTGATGCCCAAAATTGCGACGATGCCATGAAGGCTAAGCTTGTGCCCGTCTTAATGATAAAACAGGCCAGGAAGAAATACGAAGACCTGGACCAGGCCGTGAAGACAGACTACTCTCAGCTCAAGGCGGAGTTGATTAAGAAACTGGAAAGAAAAGAAGCCGAGATGTTGGCCAGTCTCAGTCTGGCCTCCCGTCAGCAGAAGCCCAACGAAGCCATCGCAGACTTTGCCTGGCATATCCAACAGCTGGCCGATGACGGCTATCCAGACATGACCCCCAGCAGCCAAAGACATTTTGGTTTTCAGAAGTTTCCTACAGAACCTGCACCCATACTACAAGAGAGCACTTCTGCCTCTGAACCCCCAGGACTTCCAGGATGCCGTACATAAGGCACAACAGTTGGAGGCATTAGAAGCGATGCATTCTCAGTACCCTTATCAGACGGCCACTCAAGTGCCATATCTAAATGATTTGCCTCGGCCGTTCAATGTTGGCGCTCTGTCTAGTCAGCCAGCTGCAGGTCCACACCTGTTTTGCCAGCTGCCGCAGTGTTGAATTCTTC
>JASAND010010214.1:0-14277 GCA_030248195.1 Trissonchulus latispiculum
AAAAACGCTGTTTTTGCCCGTTTTTAGACTATTTTAAAATTTTCTGATTTTTAGAAAAATTTTTCCTATGGGCCGTTCGAAAAATCGAGTTAACACAAAATTGACAAAAATCATGCTGAATACAGAGAAAAAAAACTCACATTCAAACCCGTAAGAGAAAGTAGATTTTTTCAAAGTCTATTTTTTCCGGCAAGTTTGGTATCATTCGAAAGTTTTCGGCCTGGAGATTTCAAACATGTAAATATTAGCTCTGAATTCTTTCCCGTTAATTAGTTATGCCTAATTAGCACTTTTCAAAATCCGCAAAGTGCCTTTATAGCTCATATTATGGGGGGCTCTCCGAGCACCCCCATGATAACGGAGCTTGGGCGCCACTCATTTTCAAGAGGACCGTAGAGCAAAAACTGTCAAACCTAATGATGACTACATCTAAAAGCTCCTGTTTACTTCCCCATCGATCCTCATCGAAATAGTATTCAATTTTCGACCGGCTAAGGACAGTGACAAAAAATGACGCGAACTCAGCTCAGCCTTACTTTCACTGCTCGAATTAGCATTTCCTTTTCCCTTTCTCGATGACGCCGTCTTTCCAGTGAATCTACCTCTTCCAAAAATTTGACTTGAGCACGAGGTTCATTCACCAGTTGATAATAAGGATTAAGCTAAAAAGACCAACACATACATACCAGCACTCTAACAGACCACGAATAAATATGAAACTGATCGGCTACAAAATCGGGTTAACAATCCGTGAATGTATCTCATAATAGTCCCGTGTATAGAGTAAATACAGCAACTGATACACTAGGTGGAGTATGAGAACTTAGTGTACGTCTACTTGTCCTAAGCTTTATATTAAAGCTCAAGAAAGGAGTGCAGAACTTCGCAAATTAACACAGCGACATTCTGACCCACAGACGTTTTTCCAGCTAACGATATAATATCAATCAAACATGTCAAATCAATAGCTCGGACTTTGTGTCTGAAATTACTTTGAATTTCGTAAACTGACACTATTCGATGTTCAGCACAACTCACATCTGTCGGTGGAGCAAATTAGAAACACTTGCATCCACACAGAAAGCGAACAACGTCCCCTGAAATTGAACAACCAACGCCCCAACCACAAGGCATTAAAGCACTTAGTACCTCTGGGACTGCTATGGCAGCAGCAACAATGTTTTAATAGGTACAAATTACATAATACATACCCTAAGGGGGTCCATTCTATGTTCAGTTATCACAGATAGTTTTTCCAGAATGTCTTTCAGACGTTCCTGACACGAATGGGAGACTAGTTGGGCTACTTCCAGACCGGGCATGCTAAGGCCAAACTTTTGAGCTAAATAAAAACACTGCTATAGAATAAAATACTTAAAAATCATTCAATCACAACTAGGTTAAGGGCGACCCCATAAAGAGTATACAAAGAGTTTTAACCTTAAATTAGGCACCAATGTAGAAAAATGACCACGTGCTAATATAGTTTTTTGCTAAAATTATTTCATTTGCGTTTCCTTTAAGTTCATTTCGTTTGAATTTTACTACACCGCCCTTACTCCTTGGTATGAAAGAAACTAACAACACAAGTACTCAAACAAAAAATGTAACGGCAAAGTTGGAGGGCTTCTGCGTTCCAGGGCAAAATGACAGAGAGCCAGGCGCAAAATTAACAATAGGAAAGACAAAGACGCCTTTAAAAACGGTCATGACATAATATTGGTTTTTGCCTTTTTGTGCAGATTACCAAGCACTCCATAAGTTAATCACAAATATATAATCCTGAACCTGTCTTCTAAGGCAATTTTCATACAAAACAAATTGTAGACTGCAAAACAAACAAACTGTATATATCACCTATCAGAGAAAGCTTCTGCTGTAAAGGCCGCAGATATAGAAAGTCTTGGTCTTTGCAAGTCCGAGTCTCCGAGCCCAACAATTCAGAGGTAGAAGCTAGAATTTTCTGAGACTCTTCCGCCAGATTAACACCACCCATGGCAGCAACGTCGTTGATATCGTCATCAGGAAGGTCCCTGAAACTGGCAAGAAAACCAACGCTAAATATGAATGGACGCAACAGTGAGTGCGACTCGGTTTAACGTGGGCAAAGTGTAGTACAACAATTGATTGCTAAACCTCCTGAACAAATAAATCAAATAAGTGAGAATTAATTTCAAGACTTTTTTGTTTGATCCAGTATCGTTATTTTCACAGCTTTAAGTCACTCACCGCTGTACTTACACACAGTAAATCAGCACAGTAAATCATTAAGTACACCCCTTTTAGTGTGCTAATAAAAAGGCCCTGATAAAAATTATACCCTGACCTATACTACTTCTCCAGTCTTCACACAAACAAACGAGATTGCCAGTCGCAACCACTAGCGTAGCCAGAAAAAAATTAAGTGGGGGAAATTTTTTCGGGGGCCTGAGACGGAGCCGCCCCCCCCCCAGAAGCTGAGAAATTTTTCTAATTCGTAGCCTTTGCGGAATTTTTTACAGGGCATTCTTTGAAATTAAAAATATATCCCTACGGCAAAGAACGTTTTCGTGTACGCAATTGACGCAGAAGCTGGTCAAGCCACACCAAAAGGGTATTTGGTATTTATTTTGGTGTGCCAATATGGTATGACACACTAATTTCGCGCCTTAGTTTTTTGAAAGATGGGAGCTTTCCACACGGAACAGAAAATTTTGAGGGGTCCACAAATTCTGGGGGCATCCCCCCATTCACCTGTGTGACTGGTCGCAACGAACCAACCAACCAACCTAAACTTTTCCGGCGTCAGACCCAACATGTGGGGATGTTGCTGCAGATGCTGGTGCTGCTGAGTGGAATGGTGCAAATCACGAGGACTACGTGTGGTGTGGCCGCCACTGGATGACAGCGAGGAGGGAGGCCGGTGCTGTGGCGTGTGCTGCTGAGGGACGACGGACGATGATGGCTGCTGCAGCATGGTGGCCGGGGAGCCCGACATCCATCCAGCGCCAGACGATCCGATACCGCTAGCAGTGGAAGAAGGTGTCAATGCAGAGGACGCTGTTGAGGTAACCAGCTGCATGGAGGGTTGTTGTTGCTGCTGTTGTGAGGCAGGAGTACCAGCTAAAGAGCGAGAATTGGCTCCGTTGCTACTGTTGCTGTTATTGCCGTAGATGTTGGGCGATGCAACCGGAGGAGTCTAAAAGTACAGAAAAGGTTACTAAAACATATATACGTCTTATACTTTTGGGCACACATAATATATTTTTACCATACGGCACAAATCAAGGTGAAATTTGACGAAGCTTTCCTAAAAATGTTTCTGCATCGATCTAACATCCTCTGCGCAATCCCAAAAATTTTAATGAGGCTGATTCTTAATCCGTTTGATCCGACCATTTTAACCTTTAAACACAATGTCTTAGAAATTCGACAGTAACGGTAGTAAGACACCAGTACAGCGTATGTATCTAACACATATAACTTTGGAATTGGGTTTTGCTACAGTTTTTCAGTTCTATCATACATACAAACAAAATCCGCAACATACAAAATTACACTAATGAGCTCGAACTTTATAATATAAAAGCCAAAAATAAAGTTCCAGTCAACAGTCTATACCTGTAATAAGCAATATTTAAATAGAACAGAAGCACAAAGCTTTTGATACATTGCTATTAGCAATTAAAAACTTAAAAATAAAAACTAACAATAATTACAACTTTTGTGTCCAGTTTTTATATAAAGGCAGATTTGAAACATAAACAAAGAAGGTTTCATAGAAGTAGCTTCGTTCACAAAGGAAATTTTACCATTGGCGTGAGGAAACCAAATTACAAATAACTACAATATTAGCAAGTATATATATGGTACAGGATAAAAAGTTGAAATCGAAGACAATGTTTACAACAATAGCATCAGAATAGTTTGATATGGCAGGTCGACCCCTAAAAATGTTCTCGTCAAATGTTTAGAGTTGTGCCTCAAATCGTCAAAAACATATTTCAGCATGAAACGGAAAAGGTTTCCCCACGTGAAACTAAACTAGCCATCAGCTTATTACTGACACACGTACCCTTAATTGATGAAGAATGATCGAATTGTGATGATGTGTGCCCGGGCCTGGCCTGTGACCAGGCGAAGGCTGAGGCTGGGACGGCGGCCTGGAACCGGCCGGTGACATCTGATAGCTGCCAATCGGGGAATCCGCTGCTGAAGACAGTTGCTGCTGCTGCTGCGGCTGTTGCGAATTCCCACGATGTGGACCGTTGGACATAACATGAACGGCCCCAGGGCCTGGATGCTGGACTTGCTGCAGCTGGTGTTGACCTGGGCCACCAGGCCCGGGGTGATGATAGCCCAGCATAGAACCGCCAGAGCCAGAAGGAGGGGGAGCATGGCCAAGAGAAGGACCACCGGAATTGACACCGCCCGAGGGGTAGCGGTTCAGAACTGCCGGATTAGGGGGCTGAATACCTTCAATCATAAGTTCGCCGGATATCAGTTTTTGCCGTAAAGCAGGTACACTTTCCTAAAAACGAATGAGAATAAACTTATATATTAAAATACGTATGTTTGCACAGAATCTGATCAAGAACAAAACATCAGCCACCATTCCGTTTGGAATTTAAATGCATAAACAATAGTTCCCAAAGTCCGATGCTTCTATTCGCTTCAACAGGGCTTTCACTGTATGTTAGTTGATCGCATAGAATTATTATCCGTAAACCATACCTCAAGAAACCCCTGCAAGTGAGGTTGGGCATTTGACTTGAGCGTCACTTCGAGTTCCTTTGTAAAGTGATGTGTTGGAATTTGAGCATTCTAAGAAATGTCATAAGCTGTTATAAAGGTTATAAAGTCTATATTAAAAGGCTCGAGAGGAGGAATTAAAAGAAATGACAACAATGGAATCCAGCTATGCGAAAGAATAAAGGAATGCAATGTCGTATAAACGGCTCATAAATAAGGGCTGCGCCAGGACCTGGTCCCGGACAAGGTGGTCAGGCAAACGATGACAACGGGGTCCAAAACCTAGCAACATATTTTTAGTCCACGAAATTTTTGGCCACCCGGCCTTTTGGAACTTTAAATGAAAGCTAGATTAAACACAGATTAACCTGTCACAGTTCTTGAGTTGGTACAACAATTATATAGCTTTCTCATTGATTTGAATTAATATTCTATCCACGCCCGCCCAGAAATCATCGCAGCCCCTTCCAAACGTGGAAAATTTGTCCAAATTTCCCTGTTCAGAAATTTTACTGTAGGAAAAAGCTATACTCTTGGTATTTACAAATATTATTTGCCATACAATTAGCTTCACGCGCAACAGTATCTAAAACAGTTCCATCAAATACGCAAAATTTACTAAGCAAGCTGGCTCAGAAATCTTGGTTCACTATTCAATTCACTAAGCAAACTAACCGTATCATTATATTTGCTGTTTTCGAAAATAAACGCACATACCACTAGCTTTTGAATCAGCGCCAAGACAGCATCAGTCGAGCGTTCATCTCGTTGACGTGCCAATTCAATCAGGGTTCGAAAAAATTGAGCACACTTGACAGGCGCGCTCTGTGGACTTATACGAAGGGTATCCGAACCACCACCACCACCACCACCACCAGCCTGCGGTTGCTGCGAACCAGGAACAGCATTACCCGGCATGGGTCGCGCTCCTCGAACAGGTGCACCACTGCTGGGATCCTGCATAGCACCGGTTGCTACACCGACCATATTAGGAGGAGCACGACCTCCATATGGATTATTCATCCCAGCCATGCCCATAGGCTGCTGAGAAGGAGGAGCGCCCTGGGAATATCCCATACCTCCATGAAGTCCGGCCTGCTGAGGGCCATTGGGATGCATTGGTCGATAGGCCATACCGCCGCCTGCGTGTCTAACAGCACCAACATGCTGACCAGGATAAGGCGAGGAAACCGTGTTGGACGGCTGCCCGGTAACCTAAAGCAACAGGCTAACTGGTTAATACAAAAGTTTGTAGGTCAATCCTAGACAGCACAGCTCAAGACCCAACTATCTTTTATGATCCAACAAACGTAGATCAGTTCCGGATTGAAATGAGAGTGAACTCGCTGCAGAACATCTGCAGATAGAATGAAGACATTAATTCAAATGAATGCTGCGGACAAATCAAGCCTGTGGAAGCGAATTCAGAAGTGAAGCCACATTACATACGTAAGTTACGGGCAGATGAGTAAATGGGACGCTTCTGAAATGCGTATTCTTTGTTGGCCCACGTCTTGTTTGGCCCACACTTTCTATTAGAGAGTATTTATCCAATTAAAACAAAAACATTCAATCACATGATGTATAAACCGCAAGCGCGTAGCCAGGGGGGGGGGGGAATTCCCCCCCGAAGTTTTTTTCTGGCTACACTAGTGATAAACCGCGTCTGTGAATGCACAAAGGTGCATTGGAAATTGTGACGTATGAGACTGTCTAAGTTTCATTGAATTGTACGAACTACATGCAGTAAGCCGAAAACAAATGACATTAAGTGACCGCATCTAAAAGTTTGCCATCTTGTAGTTTTAATTATTACTGTCCATTAATCTTTAGTATAATTTTTCAAATTTAAGAAGTTGATTTATATAATATTTCAAGTTAAGCTATCTTCTAAAATTTAACTCGAGTTTTATTTTTAACTAACTTACTTACGAATTTCCTCGAAACAAATAACGAAAGTTGAAAAGTATGTAACTAATACGAAGTTTTCAAATAATTCCAGAATTGAATGCTCTAAATTTTTGAATCGTGAAACTTTTAACAAGTAACAAAAATGCTCCGCACAAAAGAGGATAATATGTGTGTTGGGCCTATGTCTATAATTTAAATTCCGGTTGTGAAAGTAAAGGCATAAATCCGACACAGCAACTTTTGGTGGATGGTTCCATGGCGAAAATTCTTCCGTTCGCTTAGATCTTTAATTTGACACATTGACCGCTTTTGAAAACTTTTATTTTTGACATAAAGTCGCTAAGTCCCCACCCCACCCCACCACAGCACTCTACAGCCACTTTGGGTACGCAGTTCTATGACAAAAGTTGCTCAGCTCACTTAGGGCTTTCATTTGATACCAAATTTGACCACTTTTGAAAATTTTATTTTCGACCACTTGACCCCCCACCCGACTGACCCATCAAACGGCAAACTGGAACCAGCCCAGCAAAATAGCTACGTCCGACGGCAAAACAGATACCGGGAATGAGCTGGGCGCACCAGAAAACCTCTATGGACAAAGTTTTGAGAGGCCATGCACAGCCCTATATGGTGTTCTTGTAAGTCGGTACCGACTTGACCCTCCCGACAGCAAAGTAGAACCAGCCCAGCAATATGGGTGGGTCCGACGGCAAAACTGCTTACGGGAATCAATTCGCCGTGCCAGAAAACCTTTGTATGAAAGAATTGAGCTTTCGAAGTTGAATAGATAGCGAAAAATTTCGATTTTTCATTTTTCGAATTTTCGCCATTTTTGACGGGCCACTGTGGTCGCTAGGGAAGTGATAGAGAAAGGCTACCTGGACCGTTAGTTAGTTCAATATATGTAATTTCTGAATATAAAAAAGAAATCAGCTCCAGCTCGTAACGTTCGACCTGAGCGACGACCACAAAAATGGTCACTTTTCGCTATGAGCCGACTTTGCGGCGCCACTGCGGCGCTGTGGCGCAGCTGCGGCGCAAAAAAGTTGTGATTCTTAAATTCCTTAGAGGGTACTACTATACCCCATAGCCCTTTAGGTTGGCCCACCGCTGCAGATCACGCGAAAGCGGCGAACATTATGTACAATACAACCATCAAATAGGAGAAACCGGAAAAAAAAACATCGCCGCCATAACCGGTCCGGGGCGCAACTTTTTAACGGTAAGTGATACGGGGCTGAAACTTCACAGACATACTAAACTCGATGTGCTCTACAATTTGCGCATGAAATCTGCGCAGGATTTTGCGCAGCTTCTGCGCAGCTTATTTTACACTGTATCCTGCCACTTTTCACACATATTATCTGGCTTATTTTTACTGGGGGGGGGGGGGGGGCCCCCCCACTCGGCAACCTCCCCCCCCCATTCGTGGTCCCCCCCCCCCCATAATATCCCCCCCCCCATAAATTTTTACCTCCCCCCCATAAGCCAAAAAATTGCCAGATTTCACCATTTTTACCCCAAATTTTCAAAAATTTTTCCGGCTTCGCCGGAATTTTAACGAAATTTTAGCTATTTTAGCGTAAAAAACACCTAAAATTAGTCATTTTTTAGCGATTTTTGGCAATTTTTACACAAAAAAAATGTAAAAATTTGCAAAATTTTTTCCAAAAATATGCCCCCCCCCCCCCCCCCACTTTTGGTGAGCCCCCCCATCGATGGGGGGGGGGGGGGGGGGGGGGGGGCAAATTTGAGCCCCCCCCATAAATTTTGGCCTAAAAATAAGCCAGTATTATAGGGGTCGCTGCCGCGACCCCTATGATAAGATTAGTTGTAAAAATTAGTTGTAATAGTAGAAAAGTTGTGATAAAGTAAAATTATTTTAAGTTATATAAATTTGAAATCAAACTCTCGTTAACTTTTCGGATGTTGAAAAATTGTTTGTTACAAACATGTTTTAATCTAGCTTGAGCAGGGTATACGGTAGTTTAAGGTAGGCGGAGCCTCTGAATGTCATGGAGTACTTCAGCTAATCAGCGAATGTGGGCCAAACAAGACGTAGGCCAACGAAGAATAAACCTTCTGAAAGTGTCCAGACAGACAGATAAATTACGTATGCACGTGCGCAGACAGAAAGATAAATTCTTACAATTACCGCATTCTGTCGGACAGATGAGTAAATCATCTGTGTCCAGAGCAGGGTTGGACAATGCGTAAATTTTCAAACTATGAAATAATAGTGCAATGTATTTGTGTTCGTTGCTTTTTAACTTTGGTATTATTTTTACATTAATTTTTAGAATAGTTTATGCGTTTTTCTTAAGCTACCGCGACCCCTATGTGTATTTAATTCTTTAAATGTAGTTCTTAATTTAAAAAGCCTCTATCTTACACAGAAACACACAATTACAACGTACAGGTAATATCGCAAACAAACCGTTGCAGTTGAACGCGAAGGCGTTAACACTATGATGGGCTGATTGTTGCCTGCAGACAAAAGGGTGGCATTTGCACCACTCTGAAACAAAGAGTAAAATCGCCAGTCTCATAGGTTTTAGTCTCCTTCAGCACACAAAGATAATTATTGTAACAGGAATAATCTTAACTGTATAATGGGACGGGTACCACCAAAAAACCATTTGTGACTTTTGGCTATTTCCTTCCAGTGACAGTGGGACTTAGAAAGGTGAAAAAATGCAAACTGCGCCTGGAGAAGCGCCTGGTCGTGATGGTGTGGATTCCCTGGTTAGCTCCCCCGGGGACAACAAAAGGCTCTCGTTTCCTGGCCCCTTGTGCAAGGCCGCACCCAGGGGGTTTCAAGGGGTCCAGACCACCCCTTTTGTGTAGACAAAAGGAAAACTTTTAGCTAAGTCCATAGTAAAACCTGCAATTTTTAAAAAAATTTCCGCCTTCGGCGTGATAAACTGCTTTTTGCAAGAATTAAACATCCAATGTAAGATTTAAAGGCGAAAAGGCAAAAATTCGTCAACTTCTGGAGGGCTACGCCCCCCAGACCCCCTCGCCTTGGACCCTCCTTTTCAGAAGTCGGGGTGCCGGCCTGCCCTTGTGGTCGTACTTCTACTGCTTCCGGAGGCCCCTTCTTTGGACCCATCTTGGTATCTTTCAGCCGGGTTTTTGGTAGAGACCCCGTAAGCTGGTATACCGGGATCTCCTACTGCTATGTGCCGGCGCTGTACTGGAACAGCTGCGACTCGCATCCCTCCCGCAGCCAGGCCCCACCCCTACCAGCGCCGAACTCGCCAGAAAGCAATTGAAAATCTGGCGGTAGAACGCAGGGGGCCTGAGGATGAAGAAGGAATGGATTGAGAAAACTCTGGCAGACCAACATCGATATTGCGCTGCTGCAAGAAGCCCACTTACAGGGAAACGCAGCGCTATCATTCAAAGGATATATATAACGCAGAATGGCAGCACAGGCCGCGGCAGTGTTTTTTGTTCAAAAACGCGTGTTTGAAAACGCGTACACACTATTTTCTGGAAAATAGCAAAAAGTTTCGGCAACTGTGTAACACAGAAATTTTGGACACGTTTTGTCAAATAGTCGGAACTTTTTTCAATGCGCATTAATTTGTTTCCAAATATTGCCCCCCCCCCAGATCCCCTTTTACTCCATTTCTTACTTTTTATTTTTGATGTTGTACGGCAGGGACTAGCTTTTTCTGTACTTAACAATCCACAGTTCGTATTTATATATCATGGGACAGCTCGGAGAGGCCCAACGTAGAAAATTGTCAAAAAGTCGTCTAAAATAGCGTTTTTCGGCCATTTGGTGGTGCGAACATATATGTAGTAAATCGGGGTCACCGAAACCGACGAATGTGACACTCGGCCTGCATGGCGCCCGTGGTTCCTCGCCCAGGGTCAAAGTTGGGAAATGTCCCCAAAACCAGCTATTTTCGGCCAAATTCAAATTGTTTATGCCAGATTAATTCAAAAATGTCGCCCTCATTTTACAGGGGTTTACATGCAACGGTTTGAATAAACACAGCAATGTCTCATATTTAGCTAAAATTTTCAGTTTCTGTTTTAGTTTCTGTTCAGTTTCTGCAAAATTAAATGTTTCTAGCAAAGCTTTGTGCTATAGAAGGCCTTTTGAGAAAAAATTTTGCAAATTCGGCGCACTGTTATTTTCATTCATTCTATCAAGTCAAAATCACCGCAACTAAATCTTGCTGCTGCTTTCTAATTCTATAGCTACGTACCTATGAATGCAGCTCGTTACGTTATAATTGCTTAGTTTTTAACTTTGTCGAGCTGATTTGGTGAAGCTTCACCAATTTTTGCTGTAAATTTGAGTTTTCAATTTTCACTTATAAAGTGTCGGCTCCTAAAACGCCGCGAAATCATTTATTACTATTACCAATACGTAAACTTATATATATACATATTACATGTTGTATATATAATAGTAACAAGTAACAAAAATGCTCCGCACAAAAGGGGATAATATGTGTGTTGGGCCTATGTCTATCCTTTAAATTCCGGTTGAGAAAGGCATAAATCCGACACCGCAAAAGTTGCTCAGCTCACTTAGGGCTTTCATTTGATACCAAATTTTACCACTTTTGAAAAATTTTATTTTTGACCCAAAATCGCCTAAGTCCCCACCCCACCCCACCACAGCACTCTACAACTACTTTGGGTACGCAGTTCTATGACAAAGTTGCTCAGCTCGCTTAGGGCTTTCATTTGGTACCAAATCTGGCCACTTTTGAAAAATTTCATTTTTGACCCAAAATCGCCTAAGTCCCCACCCCACCCCAACACAGCACTATACAGCCACTTTGAGCACGCAGTTCTATGACAAAAGTTGCTCAGCTCACTTAGGGCTTTCATTTGATACCAAATTTTACCACTTTTGAAATATTTTATTTTTGACCCAAAATCGCCAAGTCCCCACCCCACCCCACCACAGCACTCTACAGCCACTTTGGGTAAAAGTTGCTCAGCTCGCTTAGGGCTTTCATTTGGTACCAAATTTGACCACTTTTTAAAAATTTCATTTTTGACCCAAAATCGCCTAAGTCCCCACCACAGCACTCTACAGCCACTTTGGGTGTGCAGTTCTATGGCAAAAGTTGCTCAGCTCACTTAGAGCATTCATTTGATACCAAATTTTACCACTTTTGAAAAATTTTATTTTTGACCCAAAATCGCCCAAGTCCCCACCCCGCCCCCACCACAGCACTCTACAGCCACTTTGGGTACGCAGTTCTATGACAAAAGTTGCTCAGCTCACTTAGGGCCTTCATTTGATACCAAATTTGACCACTTTTGAGAAACTTTATTTTCGACCATTTGACCCCCCACCCTACCCGACCACCTTAAAACGGCAAAGTGAGAACCAGCCCAGCAAAATAGGTACGTCGGGCGGCAAAACGAATCCCGGGAATGAGCTGGGCGCACCAGAAAACCCCTATAGACAGTTTTGAGAGGCCAGGTAAAGCCTACTATGGACCTCCAGGAAGCGGTTTCCGACTTGACCCTCCCGACGGCAAAGTAGAACCAGCCCAGCAATATAGACACGTCGGACGGCAAAACGGATACAGGGAATGAGCTGGGCACACCAGAAAACCCCTATAGACAAAGTTTTGAGAGGCCAGGTAGAGCCTACTATGGACCTCCAGGAAGCGGTTTCCGACTTGACCCTCCCGACGGCAAAGTGGAACCAGCCCAGCAAGTTGGGTGGGTCTGACGGTAAAACTGACTGCGGGAATTGATTCTCCGTGCCAGAAAACCATTGTATGGAAGATTTGAGCTTTCGAAGTTGAATAGATAGCGAGAAATTTCGATTTTCCATTTTTCGAACTTTCGCGATCTTTGATGGGCCACTGTGGTCGCTAGGGAAGTGATAGAGAAACGCAACCTGGACCGTTAGTTAGTTCAATATATGTAATTTCTGAATATAAAAAGAAATCAGCTCCAGCTCGTAACGTTCGACCTGAGCGACGACCACAAAAATGGTCACTTTTCGCTATGAGCCGACTTTGCGGCGCCACTGCGGCGTTGTGGCGCAGCTGCAGCGCAAAAAAATTGTGATTCTTAAATTCTTTAGAGGGGACTACTAGACCCCATAGCCCTTTAGGTTGGCCCACCGCTGCAGATCACGTGAAAGCGGCGAACATTATGTACAATACAACCATCAAATAGGAGAAACCGGAAAAAAACATCGCCGCCATAACCGGTCCGGGGCGCAACTTTTTAACGGTAAGTGATACGGGGCTGAAACTTCACAGACATACTAAACTCGATGTGCTCTACAATTTGCGCATAAAATCTGCGCAGGATTTTGCGCAGCTTCTGCGCAGCTTATTTTACACTGTCTCCAGCCACTTTTCACACATATTATAGGGGTCGCTGCCGCGACCCCTATGAAAAAACGCGAGTAAATTAGAAATTTTGCAGTAGTTACACATTTTTTCTGAAATATAGTCAGAGGGGGGAAAACATGACGGAAAAGAAGGGAAAAAACATGGTCGCCTACTCCCCAACCTTAGCAGCTGCAGCTGCCTAGTATAGCCGATTAGAAAGAGCAAGTCTAGAAGTATACCCTACAGTACCAGATTGGTTTCTAAGTTTGATTCTGTAAGTACAGTACTTGACCAAAGTTGACCCGCCCCGAAAGGGGAATCACACGGGCTATGGTATCGGGCGCGTCCCCCTGTGCGAATGGGGGAACGCCACATCGTGGGGCACCGGCGATGTGGTACCTGTACACCCTTTTGGGTCAGGCGTGGACAATAGCCCCCTGTTTTGCTCAGGTTGGGTTTCAGTGATTGCCTCTGTGGTAGACGCTGCCAACGGCGCTTCCTGCCGACAGCGGGGAAGAGGGGAGGTTGAGGCTGGGCTTGCTGAGCTGTCTGGCGGACGGCTCTTAAGGCTAACCTGGCTTCCCTCCTTGACGCCCTGCTGTTAGGTGAGGGTGGGAGGAGCCGGGACGTGGCTGCTGCTGCGGCTGTCTCTGTCGTTTGTGGTGCGTGGGGCCCGGCTGCGGGTTGTGGGTAGCTGAGTGGCGGAGACTGGACTGTCTGGCGGACTGTCATCACGTCGACGCTATCTTGGTGGCCTGCTGCCTGTAGTCGGGTTGCATGCGCTGCGCGCGGTGGGGACAGGGGGGCAGGTTCCTGAAACCTGGCCTCAGATATGGCAGGCCCCCCGCTGTCATCTCTTTCCTGTTTACCCCCATTTTTACAGGGTATTTTTTACAGGGGGGGGGGGCGGGGCCCCCCCCAGAAATTGACCTTCCCCCCCCCCGAAAATGCCTTCTCCCCCAAAATCGCCCGCCCCTCACCGGGATTTTTGCTTCCCCCACCGGGATCTTTTGGTGCCCAACTTTTTGCCGAAATTAGGCAAATTTTCAATTTTCCGGCTTATACCGGAGGTTTTTCGTAAAAATAGCTGTTTTTAGCTTAAATCCTGGCATTTTTGAGCACTTGCTGAGTTTCACCATGCAAAATACGCCAAAAAATGCCATTTTTTGGCTCATTTTTGCAAAAAATCTTCCCCCCCGAAATTTTCTCCCCCCCCCCCCCGGGCCGGGGGGGGGGGCGGGAAGCCCCCCCGGAAAAAAATCCCTAAAAAATACCCTGTTTTTAAGTTGACAGCGGATTT
>JASAND010010215.1:0-10062 GCA_030248195.1 Trissonchulus latispiculum
TCACTCTTACAAATGTTCTTGTGCAAACTAGGAGCATGGACCACATTTGTAGAGGATAAATACAAAAATTTTTGTAAAAATACGTAATGTAATTACAACAAATCTCCTCAACGAAAGTACTTAATGAGTTATGTTCAGTTACTCTATATGGTTTTACTACAAACAAGGGAAACTTGTAGCTCCCACAAGTTTAACTCTCAACAGTGAAAGTTATTATATACTCGACGTTTAAAATTCCATATTCCATTATCTAAAAATAGTTAGTGGCTTTTTGCCGCTCCTTACCGGAAATATTTGGGGAGCAGGCAGACACCATTCCCGTGTGCCTTCACCTGCTTCCTTTTTCCAGGGATATATACAACACTCCATTGAAAAATGCTTGCAACCTTGTCCTATTAAGTCAAAAGTTTGGGTTTGTAATTCAGTAAATGTAAACTCTTGTTAAGTAGGCAAAATATGACGCAAGAGACTTGGCCATATTGTGCCATGTTTAGTCTATTGCTCTTGTTGTTGTACGTCGTTCCTTGCTGGTTACTTAATACTGATTCCAATATGAGTTTGAGGTTACAGTATTGACCCACTGCAAGGGGCTTTCCGGCACAGATCTGTACAATCAAATCCGCATAGATTCACGTAGATTCGCTCATGCGTTTAACACAAGATAGGAGCAGACCAAGACCTACTGATTAGTAGAGTCGCTCAACATTATAACAGCTTAGCAAACCAGCAACATAATCTCGCTAGGTTTCATGCTCGCAAAAAAGTAGCCTTCCTAGTAGTGCACTAACTTAACCCTTTTATGCCCGCGGCTGCCATTTCGCACAAGTGGCGATTTTTGGTGTCCGTTCCAACGAGCAGACATCGGTTGCACGATGCAGCTCTGATCACATGCTTCTTTTTTCCTCGACACTACCGCAACAACTTGGAGTAGTAATTCAAAAATAGCTAAAGAAATTAAGTATTTCGTGGCATGGAGAATTCGACAAATTTTTTGCTATGTTTTGTATTTATTTTAAACGATTCTGGCATCGGCTGCAATTCATCAGGCGGCAAAGCAGTTCTACCAGGCGAAAGGGGAGATTGCGCAGATTAAATTAACGTTACAGTGGATTCCGTCTCAGAACCAACTCTTGCACCTAGAAATCAATTAGTTGACTTTTGCAATGAAAGTTTATCAAAAATTCCTACTTCGCCCGACTTTGACGGCTCCTAACTTTTTCTGGGTGCATCAGGGGAACCTTCAACATACTAATATAAAATAAAGAGGAATCAATTCTCTACCGATTGGTGGCAGTCCCAGCTCTGTTGGTACTCTCAGTAAAAAAGGCAGCCAAAAATGCAAAACTGGTCATTTTCAGCCGCTTTCCTCGAAAAGCCTTGGGAAGAAGAGGGTTAACACTTTCAAAATTGCTTGTCAACTTTAATTTTCAAAAATTCCAATATATGTAATGTAAGCATTTTGAACTTCGTGCCTACCTAATTCCATATTATATAAAAGTTGGCTAGATCGTTCCCCAGATGGGCTTGCACGGCGGCTGTGCCGGGATTCGATCCATGGCCTTTGCGATCCACAGTATAGCTATAATTTCCAGCCTGAGCCGTGAGCATAGAATACAGGTACACTAGGGAGGTGAATCGGTGAACCGTCGAATACTAAACTTTTCCGTTAACATTTGTCCAACAATCCGGAAAACCCGGATTTGTTGAGGCGGGAGGGAAGGGTGTGCCATCCCTTTATGGAGAGAGTTCTGGTCCTGGTGTAAGGGAAGCAGGCATAGGGCTAATGGGAACTCCCCCCCAACCTCTAAGCACATTTATGACACCTGGGGGGAATATCACTGATGCTTTCCCTGCATTAGAAAAACCATTACCGCGCACAGCATACAATAAGGTAAGGAAATAAGTAGTATGGGCAAAATCGGGCAGTTGCCAAACTTGCATTGGAGTGAGTCGCCTTTATGGAGGAGCGAGTAGTGCTGTTCAACGGCCCAATCCAGATTCCAAACCGACTCCGACGGTATTTGAGTCTGTGGGCATTCGGTGAAATATTTAACACTTTCACTTAGATACTGCTATCATCGGACACAACGGGCCGACTGACTACCGATCAGTGAAGATTTATGTCGCGATCTGGGCCGGACCACAAACAAATGGTCCGGTGAGCTGTCCTCGTGGTGAGATCTCTCTGGTAGGAGGACAAGAATACGAGTAGCTTAGATGCAGAGGATAGCAAGATTGCTCTTCTGTTACCATTGCTCTACAAAAGCTGTTCAAGCATAAGTTTAACCTTGATTTAACTTTAACACTGCGAGCTGACTAAACCAAGCACACAAAAGGCGGAATATTTGTTTTTGTGAGTTTCCATTTCAGTTGTTTAGTAGACTGTGCGAAATGTCAAAATTAATTATCATATACTCGAGCTTTTAACAATTTACCGTTTTCAACTTTTCAGTGTTATTATTGGAGCTTAAATTTTATGTTTTGTCAAATAATTTTATTTTCCTTTATTTTTGAGGTCTAACGCGTCAAAGCATATTGTCGTATTTTTATTCCAATTTCCAGTCCTTGGAGCGTCATTTTTCAACAAAGCTTATAACTTTCAGCAGTTATCCATCATTCTGATAAAAATACAAGACAGCAGAAATCTGCTAACGACCTGAGAAGATTATAAACTGAGAGGATATATATATATATATATATATATATATATATATATATATATATATATATATATATATATATATATATATATACTCTTTTAGTTTTCATTCGGATATAGTAATCCTCACTATTTTTTGCAAATATAAATTCTTGCAAATTTGGCGTACTTGAGTGCAGCCGAGAAATTTCATTATTTTTAAAACAAGTTCAGCTACATTTTGTGGTTATTGCCTGAGGGCACTTCGTTATGTTAGAATGGACCGAGCAAGTAACTCAAGCTTGAAATCCTGTGATTTCAGAAACTATCCAGTCCTCCTAAATTTCTGAATTCTAATTCCTTGCTGACTCATTGAGATGAGATAAGGAAGCCTTTAACCCCATGATAAATGAAGATTTATACTGACACTGAGTACCAACAGAATAAACATTCATGGGAATATGCACTATAAGAAGGAAGTCAATCCAATTCTTTGTTGGCAAATGTTTTTCGATTTTCAGCTTTTGCCAAATGTTTTTTCTATTTTCAGGTTTTGAAGCTCGGTTTTCATATTTTCAGCTCGGTTCATTGACAGCATGTTTCTAGTTGCAGAACTGACTTGTTAATGGTACAGTGGCATATCCTTTTATTTTTACAACCAGTTTGCGAAAACATAATTCATTTCCGAGATTCTGTACTAATAAAGGCCACTTCACACTTTTGGAGTAACTTCATTGCCACAACTTCAGTTGCCATACGAAAAAGTTGCAGCATCTTGCACAAACAGCTGATTCAACTAGTTGAAGCAGCAACCTATCATGTTCAGGAATTCTAGCGCTCCTTTTTTAATAATTTGAATCGACCAATCAACGTCATAGTTGCCGTTAGAAATCGCCCGAAGCGCGATTGTGGCAACTTGGTTGCAGCAACTTTTTTCTCAGTTGCCATTGCATTCACATTGAGCAACTTGGTTGAAGCGACCAAGTTGCTTCAACTAAGTTGTCCCAAAGTTGTCTAGTGTGAACTGGCATTAAGAGTTTTAAACAATATCTATACACGACCAATCTAAAACAATTTGAACCAGGGGCCCATTGCATACAAGTGATTAGTGATGTGATTAGTGATTAGTTGATTAGTGTATCTATCTAGCAGTATTTCGATGAAAATCAACGCTTCGAATGAGCTACGACAATAACGATGATTTTAACGCGCTTTGACCTTTCTAATGAAATCAGAGGTCCAAATTTAGTTATAATTCAATTGGAGTCTAGATTGATGCCCGCGTAAAAAGTATAGAAATTACAACTGAATTCAAAATTTTCCTTCGACTGAATGAGCCAGCGAGAATAATTTAAATACTTTATCATTTTTTGGATACACATACAGCACTTCAATATGACACCAAAAACTTCCAAAAACGGTGGACTACTCCTCGAAAAACTGCTACACTAATCAGCTAATCACTAATCACTAATCAACTAATCAGTTTTATGCAACGGGCTACCGGTCACAAGAGGAACAGCTTTTCTAACAGAACCAACTCTTGTACATCCAGCATTCCGTAAGCAGCAAAAAGCGCACAAATTATATGGAAACCTAAACAGACCAAAATCGGAAACGGTGGAAGCATGGCTGTAATCTTACCAGAAAATGTCACCGAGCTGATGTTTTTCGTAGAAAGCAAAACATTTTAAGATCAAACAATAATGTAGTATTTTGGAATTTTCTTAAATCAAAAATGCAGTGTCGAGCAGATATACCTTGTTTGGAAACCGTAATGCTGAAATTACAACAGAAGGCAGTCAAAAAACAGAAATTTTAAACAATTACTTTGCATCTGTGTTTGTTACTGATGATGGAAGGTCGCTAAATATCGGTTCAAAAATGCCAAAATTCCCCCTTCCAGAGCCAAATTTCTCGGAAGAATCAGTTTATAAAAACATTCGTAAAAGCAAAAGTAAGAAATGTTTTGGGTGCGATGGAATACCTCAATTTTTTCTTAGAAATATTGCTGTTTCTATTTGTAAACCATTAGCCATTTACAGAGTGTCTTATATTACAGGAAAAATACCGACTGAATGGAAAATTGCAAAAAGTATTCCTGTTTTCAAAAAAGGAAATCGCGTCCATCCAAAAAATTACGTCCGATAAGTCTTTTGTGCGCCTGTATGTAGTAAGTTCATGGAAGCAATATTATGCGATTGCTTAAAATCTTTCCTAAAATCAAATCAGTTCATATCTAAAAATCAAGTCGGTTTTTGAATAGACGTTCAACCGTTGTGCAATTATTAAATTGTTTTGAAGATTGGGCCAGAGGTTTGGATGAAGGAAAGTTTGTAGACATTGTGTATATGGACATAGCTAAAGCCTAGTTGACAGTGTATCTCATTAGAAACTGTTAACTAAAGTTAGGTCGTTGGGCATTCCAAATCTTTTTCTAATATAGTTGGAAAACTATCTTACAGAAAGGAAACAGTTTGTACAGATTGGATCTTATAGATCCAATTGTAAAAATGTCACTTCTGGAGTACCATTCGGAAGCATTTTAGGTCCGATTCTTTTTCTGATATACATAAACGATCAAGCCGAAATGGTAAATTATAGCTCTCTGAAATTATTTGCGGATGATTCTAAACTTTATCTTAGCTTTCCTAAAAATTTTAGTACCCAATACCTGCAACAAGATTAATTAATACAGGTAGAATCCTGGTTCCATTCCATGCAACTACAAGTAGCTGTTCAAAAATGTTCTGTGTTACACATTGGAAGGCAAAATCCCGGTACTCAATATTTTCTTAACAATGAACCGTTAAGTAAAGTAAATACCATCAAAGATTTGGGTGTGATAGTTACTTGCGACTTAAAAAGCCACATTCATTGCTCAAAAGTAGCTGCTGATGGAAATCGTCTCGTAAATTTAATAAAAAGTTATGTTTCTAGGGAACCTCAATTTTTCATAAAAATTTTTAACACATATATTCGTCCAAAGTTAGAGTATGCCTCTGAAATTTGGAATCCACATTACTTGGAAGACATTGCCATAATAGAGAATTTCCAACGAAAATTTACAGAAATGCTACCGGGAATGTCTGCAGTTCCTTATTCGGCTAGACTGGAAAGGCTTCATATGACTAGCTTGGCAGAACGCAGAATTTAAGGAACCTTATTCTAGTTTTCAAGATATGTACTTAATAATGAGTTAGATGTATTTTCAGATATCTTTTTGCTTTTCACAATGATTATATGGTAAGGGGTCATAATATGAAACTTTTTAATAAAAGATGCCGTTCGGATGTAAGAAAAAACTTTTTTACTTTACGTGTTGTTCTAATTTGGAACTCACTGCCAAATTCTGTTATTAGGATACTTTTAAAAGAAATTTGCAAGATGTTTGTTTTCAGCGATTTCTTAAAGGCCGTGCATTAGTAGCCAGATAATGGCTCCCTCGGCCTTATTATTGCTGCACTACATTGTTGTAATTGCTTCAAATTTTTAATTTGTAATTTTGCTTGCCGTAAAGATGTGGGTTGTTTGTGCTGCAATAAACCTAAACCTAAACACTCAATTCCGAAGATTCACGAAAACAGCAACTTAAATATCTGAAACTACCATAATTTCACTGGAACTCGGCGAGGTAGGCTGTTCAAAATTTGAAGTGGCTATCCGGTAACGGTAATCTGGGCAAAGTAGTCTTCTGAGACCAAAGCTGAAAAGTGTGCTTAGAGTTAGAATTAGCTCGACAAGTTTGAAATCTGTCAATTAATATTCACCGATAAACGTCTACTGTGTCTGCCTAGGTGAATAGTTTTATGCTCATTTTTGTCCTGATTCCAAGTGATGGTGAGCTTTTAAGCATAAGCTACGTTTTAGTAGGCGTATAAACGTTAATGCACCGAAACAAAATATTGTCCAGGAACTTTTTTCACTTTTTGTTCTAATCTCCTCTATCTTTCTCTGCACGCCTAGACTTCTGGGAAAGCGTTTCCGTTACATAATAGGTACTCGTTTTTAGGTTTCTTATCTGAGCTCAGTCCAGGTTAGAAAATGATAGCCTAAGCCTAGTATCTTACCAGCCTCATTCCTGGCTCATTAAGTAGTGCTTTTTAATAGAATACATTTTCTCAAGCGATTTCTTATTCCATTCGTCTTTACATAATAAATATGGATATTTAGCTACTTCCATGTAGGACAATCTAAGTGTTATAATTTAATTTTAAGAAATTAGGTTGCCATTCAATTTGTGTTATTGGCGTCTGCAGGAGTTGGTCAAAATTTATCCCTTTATTTCCTCAGTGCGACCCTGGTACAAATTGAAGACCATGAGACAGCCGGTTAGAGTCAGCACCGGCACAATGACCCCCTCTAAGGATATGAGCTCGGAATCAGACAAACCAGAAGGCCCGCAATCATTTTTTGTTCACTTTGAAGAAGCTCAAACCCAGAAAGCCCATTCCGGAGCTCCAATCAAGCCTCTCAGACATTCCACTCGCCGCTGGAAATCAACGGAGGCAGAGCTGCCAACCAGAAGAGAACCAGAAGAACCTAAAAAGTCTAGGCTAAAGCCTATATCTGCTACCATGGGCAGTAGAATTCCATTAGCATCCACACAACCTCGTTCACTGGGGAAACGAAATTCGCCCATGTCAAAGTCACTGCCCAGCGGTGACACAAAAATGACGACGTCCGAGGTGCAGACTGACGCCGTGGAAAGCGGTCAACACACGCCTCCGGATGAACCGACAGTCATTGGTGCCACACCGCAGGCTTGCTTCTTTTACGTCGACCATCGACCGCCGCGTTCTGCTCATTCTCATTTTCGAAGAAAATTTCTGCTCGAAACCACTTCAACGAATAATTCACCGGTGCCTAGACCGCCGACGGCAGACTGCTTATTTTCCGTGGTCAAACATCCCATGTCAAATCGTTCGATCTCGTCAGATACTGGGCTTAGCCGAAGTCACCATGAATGGAGGGAATCCGTGTTTTATACGGTGCCAGATCCCTACTCAACTCCGCCTCGAACTGATTTCAGACGCACCCAGAGCGCTCAAAGTACGCCCGAACATTGGCCTTCTCGCGGTTTGCAAGGAAAGTCTCTACTGAGTTCCATCGGTCCAGAAGAAGAGAACGGTACGCTAATGGCTATTGTTGCATTTGCTTTCAATTACTCAATTACACATATTTGCAGTGATTAGATTTTACTCAGCTTCGTTCATGCAATTGATATTGACCATTTTACAGCAGTATATATTTATTAATCCATATTGTCTGTTACAATCAAGTCATTTTTGATATCTCAAATGTTTCTGGTATTATTGGAAGGGATAGCTAGGTAAAAGCTGCGAATGCGCCAGGGCAAAATTTTTCATTTTAAATGTATGTACCTGTACCCTGGAACTTTGGGTTTGGGAAGGGTAAATCTTGGCCGACCTCCGAAATGTGATGGGGGGGTATCCCCCAACCCCCCAGAATTCGGACCTCAGAAATTTCGAAAAATGGCCGAAAAATGCAAAATTTTCTGTAATTTAGCCCTTTTTTCATCAAAATAAGCATACTTTCCTTTGGGTGGGGGGGGGTTTGGGGCTGGGGGGGATCCCCCCAAAATTTTTTACCAATTTTACCCCTCCCCTCAGAATTTTTGACATATATAACATACCCTCCCCCAACTTTCGGCTACCCCCCGAACCCCCCCCCAGCGATTTTTGGACCCAAAATGTTAGCTAAATTTGGCCGAAAAATGGTCATTTTTTGAAAAAATTTTCTAAAATTTTGACTTAAAATCGCTTTAAAACGGAGCAAAAAAGCCTAAAACGTGAAAAAGAGGCCTTATATATGTTGAAGAAAAAGGGCTAAATTACAGAAAATTTTGCATTTTTTGGTCATTTTTCGAAATTTCTGAGGTCCGAATTCGGGGGAGGGGGGTTGGGGGGGGGGTACCCCCATCACATTTCTTGGGTCGACCACCAACCTTCCAAAATTTACCCCCCCCCCCAGACCCAAAGTTCCAGGGAAACTATGAAAATAAGTCTTGTTCATAACGTTTTAGGCGTTTTTGAACCGTTTTAAAGCGATTTTAGGTCAAAATTTTAGAAAAATTTTTCAAAAAATGACCAATTTTTTACCAAATTTAGCTAACCTTTTGGGTCCAAAAATCGTTGGGGGGGGTTCGGGGGTAGCCAAAAGTTGGGGGAGGCGGGAGGGTAAGTCAAAAAATCTGGGGGGGGGGGTAAATTTGGTCAAAACTTTTGGGGGGGATACACCTCCCCACCCCCCCCCCCCAAGGAAACGGGGTTGGTCGTTTTTAACTTTTAGCTTTATGTATATATTTTGTAAAGTTTGTTTAAGTCTGAGTTGAGTTAGTTTGTAAAGTTTCAACAAGATGGGGGCAGTAGCGGCTCCAGGATGTTTTGAAGGGGGGGGGCCGGGCCCGACCAAAAATCCGGCCACTTTTTTGGGAAATCCAAAAATTTTGGCAAATTTTACCTTCATTTTCCAAAAAATTTCTCAAATTTTAAGTTTTTAGCAAAAATTTGCCTATTTTTTGAAAAATTTATTAAAACACTCAAAGTATGCATATATATATATAAACAGCTGAAGAATTTATCTAGGGAGGGGCCCGACACCCCCCCCCCCCCAAGCCCAAAGGGTGGGACCCAAATCGCACTGGCGCCACCACTGGATTGGGGTACTCCCTCCAAAGGTTTCGACCACTGTTGTGTTTGCATCCGCCTCAAAATTGTCCACGTGACCTCTCCCTCAACTTTTTGCAACAACCCGTCCGACCCAACCCGACCCCGACCGAACCCGTTGCCGTTGCGTTAGCCCCCACCACCGACCCCCCATACATATATAGGTGTACCTTGAGAAAAATTTTTGGCACTTGTTTAGATGGGGGGGGCTATTTTTTCGCCTTGGTCTCTCTTTGCCCTTATTTCGAAAAAATTTTTTGTCTTCGATTTGGCTGAGAAGTTGCCCTTGGGGTCTATATAGCCATGGGGGCATAGGTGTAAGGTGGGGGGGGGGTTGGGGGGGGTAGCCCCCCCCAAGCATTTTTTCAACCCCCCCCCAGAAATTTTTGGGGGGGTAAGTCCCCCCCCCCCCCCAACTGGGGGGGGGGGGGGTAGTCGCGCAGAAGGCGCGAAAATTGGCCAAAAATAGGGTGTTTTTAGGGTAAATTTTGCAAAAATTTTCAAAAAGTCCCAAATTTTTGGCTTAATGTACTTGTTATTGCGAGAAATACACGTTTTTAATAGTTTTATGGACTTTTTGACTGAATATTAGCCTTCTTTTGAACTTAGAAACACCTGGACAATCAAGTTTTAGAGTTTAAAACCACTGTCTAATGTAAAAATTACTTCATGATCCGATGTTTATTAGTATTACAAACGGCTGAAAATGCGATTTTTGACATAAAAATTGAGAAA
>JASAND010010219.1:0-61921 GCA_030248195.1 Trissonchulus latispiculum
CACCATCGATCACTCCCGCCATCACATCAATCCCTGCTTTCAACGCTAACCCAGAGCGAGGTGCAATTCTTCTGTAACAGTTTGGTGGCAAAGCAATAGCAATATCCGTCGGAATTAACATTCGTCCCAAGCCAGCAGGTACCACACAGTGTCTGGCACTGAAGAGATCATAACCAACGCTACCAGATGAGGCGCGTGTTGGCAATCTGCCATATTCTGACAACACCTGGACTTGAAGTTGATGACTCATGGTTTTGGAATGCAACGATCGACTATAAAAGGAGAAAAGTTTTAATTTACAATTCATTTGCTGTAATCATGTCAGAGGAGAGGGTTTGCTTTATAAGTCTTGGATTAGTTCGGTTGGAACACGATTTCGATGTGATTCTGAAGATGGCGATGATTATTTTGGACAGAAATTTTATGATAGAGTACGAGTCTGACGTGCAAGCGCCTCAAGAATTATCAACACTCGATACCGAACACATGGAAATTATCCGATTTATTGAAGCAGCGTCCAAGATGAAATGGAAGACAACTGCAGATACCAAAACTTTGGACCAAGCCATTACAAGCATATGTCAACTGCTTAAGGAATTCAATCCGTCTCAAATTGTCACGGAGGGATACCGACAGCGTCAGATTATCGCAAGAATGATCAGAATGAATGATATTACTACTCCTGTGAAGGATCCTCATATGTTAATCCTGAACAGTACAGCAACCTGGAACTTTCAACTTTTTCCTCTGGCTGATGCTTCAGTATCTACTCCAAGTGATTGCACAGCAATGGCTAGATCGCTTATGGAAGCATACGTCATTTGGAACTCAGATCACTCATCATGAAGACAAATTTAAAGCAGTAAACTTATTTTATCTAGTTTGTATAATTATGTAATACCTATGCTAGTCTTACTCAATAAAGACAATATCATAGTTTATTGTGAATATTCATACATAACAAATACATAGCAAATTTCATTTATTACAAATACAATAGTGACCGTACGCATAAGAAGACAGTCCATCATCCAAGATGTATCGCTTATCATCAAAAGCCGACAAACTAATTTTATTAGTTTTTATTGAAAACAGTTGGTGTTTGTGGCTTCTGATCATATTCATTACATCACGACGGACTATCTCATTACGTAAACAATAAACAAAATCATTATGACATAATACAGTTTTCACAACACTTTTCTTAACGCCTTTAGCCCTTTTTTTATCCTGCCCGTTACACACAAAGCTGTACATTTTGGCACGAAGGCCACAAAATTCAGATATAGGGCTACCTGAAGTCTCATCCTTCATTTTCCCTATGACTTTTTTATTTTTTATGGAAAACAAAGGATGGTCCTTCGGATAGTCACTAAAATCAAACAAATCAGCATCAGTTAACATATCTTTATATACATCATCACATTCAATAACATAACAAAGACTGTCAGTGTCTGTAAATAGCAATTTACATTTAGATTCATACTTGGGTACAATATAATTGTAGTGAAAATTGTACATGAGCAGTTTCGACAAATCAAGCACAGTAAACCCCACGTAGATGGGTTTATTGAGCTCAACTGTCACTCGACTCATACAAACCGCGACCAAATCCTCATTAAAAACAGTTGCCCGTTCAAAACGAGGGTTTGATACCAATTTGCGGAATCGAGTCTGATCATGAACAAATTCAACTGTCATATGTCTACGTACATTCTCCATAGTTTTACCAAATACCGCATTATTTAACAATTTAAATAAATTTTTGTCAAAATCAGACTTGGCATTTTTTCGCATCTCAGTGTTAAAACCGATGTACTTTTGCATCCAGGCAGATTGACGAAATACCAGGACGCGATGCACATGCTGTAATTTCAAACCCAAAGATAAATATAGTTTTAGATTACGAAAATGGATAATATATTTTTGTTTATTTGAGAAATTGGGTACCAGCTTATGCACCGTACTAGTTTTAACTCCAAGCTGCGATTGCAGACGTTTACAATACGGTGACAACATTTCATCAGAAATTATCAGTTTCTCAGGTGCCAAAGGATAACTATTATGCAAATTATGCAATTCTTTTGGATACCCCAAATCAACTTCTAAAACGTATCCCTCCTCCCCATCTACATCAACTGTAGACCAGTTAATTTTATCAATTTCAGTTTGGGAAAGCCAACGAAATTTAGAACATGGCACCTTTTGACTCATAGCCCATCCATACAAGTTATTAGCATCTAAATACATAATATAAGAAGTGGGTACATCATAGTCAAAATTATTCAGATAGGGATTATTCGCTTTACCATAGCGATGAGAGATCATCGCTACACCTCCACGAATACCCTGTTCAAAAAACATGTACTGGTTGCTGTCTTTGAGAAGCTCCAGCCTAACGTCTGTCAGCTTAAGACAAGCATCCCATCCAAAACTAGGTAAAGTAACGTAATGGACAGGATCCAAGCCGTAATGCTGAAGACAAAAAGCTCTAAAGTTCTCAAATACATCAGCCAACAATAAAACATCGGTTAACAAATAAAGGTCATGATAGTCACCCATATTGTTCCGATCAAAAGCTTTCCATACTGCGTTGGCGTGTTCATAGTCAGTGTCCGAAATATCCGTTCCAGTTAATTTGCTACGGAATGCAGATTTGGGAGGAAGGGAAATTTCCTCAAACCTTCCCCAGCAATCCATGTAGTCGTAGGGATATACGCCCTTTCGAAGAAGCAAGGCTCGTTTGTCATCATTAGTGATCTGAGTAGATAGGATCTTTAGTTGGGATTGATCCAGATTCGATACCAGATTATCCAATGATGCTGTCAGGAATTGACAACTATCTATGAATCGAATTCGCCAGGGACAATGATCGCTGCCGTATCCTCCAATTAACTTTTCTTCCTCCGACTGATTGTCCAAATCTTCTTCTTCTTCTGCACTATTCTTTCGCTTGATAGAAAAGCTTATATAGTCTTCCATACCTTTAGCAATAGCATCCAATTGCAGCTGATTGTCCTTACACAATTTGCCGATCTCTTGCATGATGAGATGCCCGTCGTATCGTCGAAGATTATGAAACAGTATGCTTACGTTTCTATTCAAGCGATGTTGTTGATTGCACCTGTTGTGGGCAGCACCTCTGTAGGAGCCACAGATGTGACAATGATCGCGCACTCGATCATCAGATAATTGCTTACCGCAAAGGTGACAATCTTTTGCTTCTTTAAACTGAGACTGTTCATCGAATGTTAATTGCATAGGTAACGGATTACCAACACGGTTGCTATAGCTTTCAGTAATCCTTATAATAGACTCTAACAGCTGTTGCACGCAATCCTGCCCTCGATAGATTATAGGAGTTCCAACTTGCTTTGTATTTTCTCCACAGCACTGCTCTACTGTAATGAGACCAAACCCACACGGACTATGTTGTTGATAGGCGGTTGATGATGACTTTGAAATGTCCGGCTCACAATGCTGTATCTTCTCCGTGATACATTCAAAGTCAGCATAAATCACAAGAGGTGCTCTTAATCTTCTGTGGTGATTTTTGAACTTCAACTCGTCATCCTTAGGCATCACCACTTTTGCTGGACTATTCCGTAAGCACCGATCCAAGTGTTCCTGCAGCTTCTGTTCACTGTATTGAGGCAACAGACATCTCCGACAAAAGTATTTCTTCTTATGCGTTCGTCTTTGATCAGAGAGCAGCCGATCGATATTTTTGATCCAGCAGTAGTGACCATCATATAACAGCAAATCAACATGCTTTTCAAAGTCATGTTTAGAAATGTAAAGTGGATATAACGCATTTTTCTCCAGGTTAAACACATTAATAGAAATTCTATTCATAGTTTCAAACCGTGGAATGGATCTTAGCTTCATTGGAGAATCAAGTCCTTGCATGTTGAGTTCACTCTCATAAGCCATATATTTGCTAATCATGTTAGGATTGTTTTTTCTTTCCACTGGATGCAGAGCTGACAACACTGCCCACTGGAAGCATTTATTGTCGTCGTTCTTCACATTGACAACGGCCTTCTTAGATTCTATCCAGCTTGGCAGCTTCTTATACGACGATCCACGTAGCGGTCGATGGGCTGCTACATGAACGTCCAAGTGGAGTACCTGATCAACGACCCAGTCAGAGCCCAGTTGAATAAACTTCTCCAAGTTCTTCAAAACTTCTTGTTCTGCCATTGTCAGTTCATATCGAAGTTCGGAACCTTGTTGGACATCTTTTGCTTTACAGCAGAAATGGGTTTCAATTGTTTCGCTTTCATCAGATGCTCGTTTTAAGCGGATCCTCATACAAAACCAGAATTTCACACCCATCAGATCTGCACATTCTTGTCCCAACCGCTCCATTAATATACCGCGGCATTCTGTGAAGAAAATCTGTGGGTCTCCCACAAAATGCTGTGGTTTTATTTGATAACCACGCAGCCATCCATTCAGCGCTTTAGGAAGTGGTGTAATACCATAGTCTGGCATCTTCATTTCCAGCAACTCCTCGTCAGACTCAGTCATTGGCATTTCCATTTCTTGTAGCTCCACATCTGACTCTGTCAAATCCTGAGCTGATGGTAGTAGTGAGCTATTATCTTCATTACTGTTTGAAGGCTGCAAGGCTTCTGTATCATTTGAACCATTGTTGTCCAGAGCTTGTCGTTTGCTTTCTGGTTGCAAGTCATTTTGAGGCTTCACTCTTTCATGAATTTTCAAGTGTCTCTTCAGTGCATCTTGTCTTGATAACACTCTCCCGCACTGCGGACATATGTGCTGTTCTCCATTATGTACAGTAACAGTGTGACGACGAAGAGCTCGTTGACTTTTGAAGGATTTTCCACAGCAGGACCAAACCATAATTTGAGCTGAAAGTTGGAGGGATAAATGACAACCAACTGCTAAACTGTGACAAAACCTCTAGTTTTATACTACTTTTGTTTTAAATTAAATAGTTAAATCCAGAACCTCCATCTTTATACTACTTTCCTTTTAAGTTAAGTGAAAAATACCAGAACCCCTGTTTTTATACTACTTAAGACAATAACACTTACTGTTTGCAAATCAATGAAACAAAATCAACAGCATGAGCTATGACTCAATAAACAAGTGTGTTACCCACCAAAGATAAATCATGACTGAAGAAAAATCAAAAATTTTTCCTTATATACTTTTCCAAGAGAGAAAAAATAAGTTTGATTGGTTAAAAAATCTATCACGTGACTGTTCTAGCGATTTGATTGGTTGATGAGTTTTAATGAAACATTCCAGAAGTTTCCAGAACGTTCTAGTATTAAATTATTTAATTCAAAATATCTGTATGTATCAAATGGGTAGTTACAGCCTTTATACAAATATGCATTATGCAAATTAGTTTAACCTTAATAGTTCAATAACACAAAAACTACACAAACAGATATATCAAAAACTTTCTACAAATCAATGAACAAACCAATCAATATACTTACATTCGTGATTGATTAGCAATGATCAGGGGAATGTGGGAGTATGTGGAATGTGGAAACAAAGGTGGCAACGCCAATCTACGCCTAGCGAGAATCCCGAACAGAGAGAGAGAGAGAGAGCGAGGGAGCGAGAGAGAGAGAGAGAGAGAGAGAGAGAGAGAGAGAGAGATTTGGGAGGTCAGCAAAGATGATCCACAGCAGGCAAATAGTTGAATAAATGAGTACTTTGGTGTTCAATTCCAAATTTGGTGTCTTATAAGTGAGAAAATCAGGTTAAAACCTAATTTTCGTGGTCTAAATTTCATGAAAAATAAAGTCTTTCTAGAGCAAAGTCTACACTCAAAGCACATAGCATAGGTCTACTAACTGGTTTTGAAATAATCACAATGCCTGCGGAAATATTTTAGTGATTGGAGTACCTGGTAAAGTTTCTTAAAACATTCATTGCATTATTCGTCTTCGTTATGCAAATTAGGCAATTAGGCTGACATTTTATACCCGGAAGGGTGTTAAACTAGGGCTGTTAAAACACCTCAGGCTATTAGTGCGAAATTTTCGTGCCAGGAGAAATGTCTGGAAAACTGGTTTGATCGCTCGTCTTAGTTATGCAAATTAGGTTGATGTTTTGACATTTTACTGTATGGAGATTATTCATTTGAGACAATGAAAACCCCCTGTGGCAAGAATTGAATTGTATTTGGGTCATTATTCCATCTTCATCACGGAAATTGGGTGGACCTTGTGGCATTTTGTACCTGGAAGCTAAATTGAATCAGGATACCAATTTTTGCAATCCAAAACACAAGCCCTAGTTTTTACGTATAAATATAAGTGAATCTTAACAATTTACAACAGTACAGCTACTCGAAGGATTCAGTTATTCAGTTATTCGTGCTGTGTTTGCTGAGATGGTTGAAGTTATCTTCACGTTTGAGATTGGTGCTGGGAAAACTCTCAAGGTGAAAAAATAAGTGCTGGCCGTTTGCTGATCCAGTTTAGCTGGGTTCGGGGGAATGGATTTACTCAAACATTTGCCCTGCTGCCTTGGGAATTCCAATTGGTGGTTGACTCAGCAGAGGTGGTTTCTAACGCTTTGGAGAGGGGAAGCGAACTTTTAAGAAAAGATGGACCAAAAATTGGTCGACGAAAGTGGTTGACAATTTCCACCTTCAATGGAGTTCCTTTTATACATTTGAGATGTTGGTGGGTGAATGAGGACAAGGAGATCCCTAGTCGACGTTTTGGAATAGCTCTTTCCAGGGCTGAGTGGAACAGACTACGAGGAGCTTTCATCGAAATCATCGCAGCAATAGCTGCAGCCCCAATTGGTGAAAATGATTTGGGCGGTGGTGATGGAGGAGCAGTTGATGGCGGTGGTGAGGCTAGGAATGGTGAAGCTGGAGGTGGACGTGGAGGAGGAGGAGTTGGTGGAGGTGGCGGTGGAGGAGTTGGTGGAGGCGGCGGTGGAGAAGTTGGTGGAGGTGGTGGTTGTGTTGGTGGTGGTGGTGATGGAGGAGGAGGAAGAGTTGGTGGCGGTAGAGGTGGCGGTGGTGGTGGTGATTGTAGCATTGGAGTTGTACCTGGGCGTGGCGGTGAGAAAGATGGTACTACTAGGCGTGCTAGAAGCGGTAAACGAAGTGGGTCTGGTGACAAGATCAGCTGTCGATCAACTAAGCGGAAGAGGTCATTGCAGTTTTTGGACATGGAGGCAGTTGAAGCCCCAAAGAAGCATTGGACTCAGTGAGAACTGTCATAAATTATACATATTTTGTAGTGTATCTGTAGTGGTACAGTGTTAAATTATCATAAAGTATGCTTATCAATCATTATGGTGATGGAGAATCTGATTTTATTGCAGTAAATATTTAACCTTTTAGTCGTTTAATGATTAAGTAAGCAAATACATACAGTAATACGAATTTGTTACGCAAAGTTTCAGCAATTATGTATATAATAGACATAAGCAGTCACAAAGTTAGATCAGTTGGTTGATGAAGCAATAAGATAATTCACAATAAATATGCAATAATTGATATGATTAACATATGCTATTTCAATGCGCTACAAAAATAAGCTTAGCTTACAATAAACTGGTATATGAGACATTCAAATGTATAGTACTGGGAGGAGTTCTAAATCCTGTATTGATCTGGCTTGTTGATACAGGACTAGCTTTAGGACCAATCTAATTAGATTCAGCTATTGAAGCTGTCTTTCCAGAATTATCCGTCCTACTGCATCGGCTATGCTGGAATTGCATCCAACTAAACAATTTAAGAATAGTTTATAAGACCAGCTGTTTTCAAATAAAATCAACAAACTGAAATTTTATATTTTCCACAAACAAGATTCTTCTGATCATTTGTTTCAAACAGAGCTGATTTGAACTGCATTAAATTTAAACTGTAAATAAAACTTATACAATTATTTTTTTAAACTTTACGTTTCTGCATTTCCTTTTCAAGTGGCTCGACGAAGAGATCTAGAAACTGTTCAAGCCATAACTCTTTGTGAACATCGTAATCGATATTTTCTTGGATACTGATGTACGTCAGCGATCGCAAAATAGCTGCCTTAAAATCCATTGTGGAAGGCGCTATACACTCACGCACCCAGTTGGGAGTTATTTGTTTAAGATTCATCTAAACAAAATTTATATTAAAATGAATATATGATCTTTGAAATATTATTTAACTTATTTCAGAAAGTTCGTTGTTCCTAAAAATTTCTTGTTAAATAATCCATTGTTTTACTACACATCTTAATTTAATTTTTGTGTCTTAAATATTTCATTTGTCAGAACTAAGGATTTATCATCACATAAAAATACGTTTTTCGTACAAAAATTAATATCTGACACTTTAGATGTTGAAATTTAAGTTCTCTTCAAATTGATTTACTTGATTCAATCCAATGTTTGCTACTCTTTTTCTGAATTTGGTATTACAATCTATATTTACTCAAGTTATTAAAAAAATTTCCTTGGAATAAATAAAATTTATCAAGAGCAAATTTATTGCTATTTTATTTTAATTATGTAATGTTCGTACTGATTAAGAACACATTTGCATGCTTCCAATGACAAACAGAAATAGGAATATATTTGTTTTCTCAAAACTTGTTCAAAAAAGAATGACTTTCATGTTTCATGGGAGCAAACTAAAAAGGAGCCAGACCCAATTTCAATGCAATATTATTTATCCAATCATTTTCCTGCACATTACAATACAAACGAAAATACATGGACTTAGTCTGCAAAATTACAACTTCATCGGATCGACATTTTTTATTTCCACACAAATAACCAATTCGAAACTTAGGTTTTATTGGAAATGCATACTGTGAAACGTTTTTAAATTTTATGGACTTTTTCACTTGTTTTACAAGTACAGACATATTAGCATGTGCAGCCATTTTGTCAGAAATGGGAGGACCATGAACAACATTATGTGCTGTCTTGCATTTGCATAAGGCGCATTTGGTCAAACAAACAGAGCATACAATTGTGCTTACAATTTTGTTGCAACATGATGGTGAGCTGTCGTTGATGATCAATCTGGAATCTTTGATCGTTTCTCCTGAAGACGATGAAGCTGAACTTTGCGGGGATCCCAGTTCTGTCTTGATGTGTGCAATATCTGGAAACGAATCCGTCATCAGATCAAATGCTTCGTTGATCTGAGTTGTTGCAGCCCCAGCGAAACCGGATTCATAACCGTTCCCGAAACTTGGAGCTGGACCGGCTACCTCACCAGCATCACCGCTACCAGGACTTCCAATGATGTTCCCAATTCTGATGGAACCACCGTCACTAGTTACCACCTCACCTGTAGCATCACCGATACTATCAATGCTATCGGCACTACCCATTGGACCAAGGGGACCACCTACTCCTCCGATATCTGAACTCGCATCAGTTGCCACAGAACCTCCCACTATATCAGAACCAACGCCATTGTTGCTGGTAACACCAAAGTAAGAACCGGAACCGTCATGACAGCTAGCACCAACTACCGTAGGGGCCCTTGCCTCTTCTGGAGCGGTATACCCACTCACCACATTACCCAAATAGCAGTTGCTCGTACCAATACCAGCACCACCTGAACTACACCACGCGGGAACACCAATCCCAACAAACTCGCTAGGGTTGGCAAACCTGATACCCCCATTATCCAACGATCCTACAGAACCAGTATGAGTAATAACAGAACTGTAGGGATAAGCAGCAGGCTGTGGGTAGGGGATTAAAAACTGATACTGAGGATATAAAATTTGGTGGTACATCGTAGAAGTTCATGATGCTATTGAAATTGTAAAGACATTGGTATTTATAGTTTTTCAAAAGATCTGATCTAGGACGCCAAAGTAGATTAGGTCGTGAAATTTTTGGATTAATTCACAATTTTACTACAAATAATTATAAAATCTTAGTTTTTGGGTAAGTAGGTTTTTTGGCTTTAATCTGATTTCTTATTTTATGGTTTAATCACCTTGTAATCCACTTTAGGTCGGTCCTACTTTTTTCTGATTTGGTTGCTGATTTATTGTATAAGTAAGAATTTCAAAAAGGTCAATGGAAATGTGTAAAAGGTGTTATATAATCATTTTTCAACCTGTTTAAGTGTTACATTGGTGTAAATGTCAAGTCTATTCTCTTCAATGATAATCTAGTTTTTCAAGAAATTATTCTTCTCATTAGCCTGATTAAACTGATTGAATGATTTTAAATTAGGTTTTTTCATACGTATGTAGTGGTTCTTTTCTTTTTATTACAATAGCGTTAATGCATGCAGTTTAGCAGCATTTTTGAAAGAACACTGATATAGGATTGAACTTTAATAGTAGGGTACTGCAATTAAGAGGAATAATATATAGAAGACTGCAAACAGGGTACCATAGTTCTGGTGCCACAAATTTAAGGTAATAACAGATATACGATTGCATTCGCGCTATCACAGTTGGGGACCACAATATTAAGGGACTACAGTTTTCGTTAGCTGTTATAATAGAATTAATCATCATAAAGGATAACATTTTGTATTAAAGTCTATATATTTTAAGATGAGATCAAACTTAGGGGGGACCACACTTTGAGATACGCGGTTCAAGTGGAAACTATTAGGGGACCACACTTAGGGGGACCACACTCACAGGCAGAACGCCTAAAACAATACTACTTGCAATTCATGCTATCATCGAAGGTAATGAAGCATAAGACGGAAAATGGAAGTACATTGACTACGTTTATGTTATTAAGTACTTATATTATACGTATTATACTTATACATAATACTAGCATATTCGTAGAATACTGAAGAAACCGTAACAAATTGCAGTAATTTCTAAGTCACTTCAACAGTAGAGTAAAACTCCACAAAAGAGCACTAACGTCTCTGGTGGAATGTTTCACGTGAACTTCGAAAGATTCAATTAGCTCGTATTGCTATCCGTGGGTTGCTCAGTGGTTAGAGTTCTAAGGATAATTCTTAAACTTTTGCCCTGACAATTTATAAGTCTTTCGTTTCAAGATCGGTGATGCACTGGCTGCACTGTATTGAATTGCAGAAATTCAGCAGAATTTCTTCGATTTATTTTTGTTCTTTTATTTATTTTTTATTTTTTGTATATATAACATTAATCACCCACCCGCAAATTCGAGTCAAAAGTCGATTCACAGAAATCTAAACCTTGTATGTTATAAGAGGAATTTTGGCTTATATTTACTAAAAATGACATGTGTAATGGAATAACTTATATCTTGTGCTTAAAAGTGGTTAAAAAGCTAGTTTCTAATTGGTCATCATTCCAAAAGAGGTTCCTACATAAAATGGAGTCTAAAAGATCTTGCCTATGCTAGGTTTTAGTTTTAGTATTGTGTCCAAGCCATAATTAATTGTCATTGTATAATTGTTGAAATCAGAGTTGCCAGTCCCAAACAAGCATTTTTCAACTAATACGAGAAGAAAAGCCTTAAGCTACTCCAACATTAACACAAGAGAAGGGCACTTACAAGCTTAGTTAGGATCAATCAGTCTAAATAATGAACTATTACACGTGAAGTGATAAAAGTCATAGCAATAAGGTATATTCCAAAATTCCCCTTTCTGAAAGGACAGGTGTCTTTTCCCTCAGTGGCCCGGGTGCGGCCACTTTCCCCTTCCATTGCTATAAGTTAACGAGAATAGAAGAATCGTAAAACTCTAGAAATCCTAGTGTTGGCGTAAAAACGAAACTCATAATTATTATGATAAGGAATTCAACATTTCTGGCTGAAAGGAATACATTAATCCTTGTTAGCAGTGTTTTAAGAGCCTTTTCAGTGTTTAATAACACATATTGGAAGATGGTTTGAATAAATAATCACATAATTAGGTTATACGTAAGAAATTAAAAGTAATCAGTACCTAAGTGCGTTTATTTGCAATAATTTGTGTTTTACAATGTTTTAAGGCCTTAATTTGTTATTAATCATGTTAACTAGTGCTAGTTAGGTTTAATTTATGTTAATTAGCTAAATATTACGTAAAAAATGAATTTTTGGTCTGTGATGCAACTTAGGCTCATATGAAAGAGAAATTTCTCCCCTTTCCAAAAATGCAATCCCCACGTTTTAACTCCCAAAATTGAGTGAGTTATAAGCAAAAATGTTTTAGTAAGATTAGCCTTTATTTCCTAATCTTACTTTGCTTAAAAGGAAAGTCCAAAAAGAGGACTTCTAAAAAACCTTTATACTAACATTCTTTCCTCTTTTCTTTGTCTGGGAGGTTGTCTACCTCCCAGACTACAAGGCAGCCAGGTGCGCTGCTGTTCCCTCTTTCTTTCATCTTTTCCTACGTACGCTAGGCTTGTCCTCAGGTGAACTTTTGTTGGGCCTAGTCCAACAAGAAGAGGACAACAAAAGTTCGCCTCTAGAAAAGAAAAGAGGACACAAATTTTAACACATAGGTAAAGTTCAGAGGGGGCTTAATTAATTCCCCACAATTAAAATTGCTATGAAAACTAGTCGGTTATGTCTAGCTAAACCTGTAAAAAATTAAGGTTTTCGCTTTAAGTCTTTAGCACTTACGTAGATTGCGTAAAAGTTAGAAACAAATGCCAAAATTCATGTTATTTCCCCTTTGGTTACGTTTACATGTTAACCAAAATTTTGCAAAGTTTTGCAGAATTTCAGCATCGAAAATCCATCAAAAAAGGGTCAGTTGGGGGGCAATAATTCGCAAATCTCATTAATTTTAGCTCTTAATGGCCCAGCTGGCTCAACCAGCCGCTGCTGCCCTGTGCAAAAGATAGCAAGCTTCTAGAAAGTTCTAGAACTTTCTGGAAGCTTTAGGCTAAAATAAAAGAAGAATTCCGCCCCCAGTTTGCTAATGACCTGTCACCGAGCTGTCAGCAAAACTGTCAGCTCGGTCCCCAAAATTTTGAATCTAGTCAGTGTTCGTTTAGCAGTGGCCGAGAGCGGCCTGATTTTTACTCCCCTCCCCCAGTGTGTGTTACTTCTCGGACCACTGGTGTGGTACGGGAACATAGTAACACACACTCCCCCATAGGACGCTTTAGGACTTTTCTGGCCCACACTGGCCAGAAAAGGGTTGAGCTCACGCACGAACACTACCACTTGAGGAGCCACAGGGATCATCTATATCCGGCTCAGAACTGCAATCCTAGGAAAAAATTTAGGGGATTTTTATAGTGGCCCCTGGTCAATATTTTCATATTGTATTTTTTGCCACTTTTTTATATGTATTTTTAGGCCTTTATGGCTAATATTTTATGGAGGTTTTGGGCCAGCAAGCCCCGATTTTATAGCAGCATTTTGGGCCCTAGGCCAGATTTTTTGTTCCATGGCATGTTGGGCCTCCGGGCCAGTTTTCGTTTTACTTTTATTTTATTATTTGATTAATTCAAAAATCAAGGGCAGCTCATGTAAACCCCTCCTGTGCGATGGAGGTCTTGAGGCGTGCCCATTTTTCTCTTATTTTGCTTTTCTCGTTTTCATTCCTTTTTGTATACCAAGCCACGGCCTTTATGGCCTAAAATACTTTCTTTAGTTGTTACTTTTGGGGTTATTTTTGGTAGTTTCACGGGATTATGAGTGGGACCCCAAACCCCTGTTTCTGAGCTAGAGAGCCCCTTAATTACGGCTCTGAGATTAATAAGCTAGTTAGAAGAACTAATTCCCCACAGCCGGCAACTAGGAGTTGCCGGCCATATTTTTACAAAAAAAGCCCTGTAACACTTTAAAACTTCCATAGTCTGTACTATGTTCTAGTTCAGCGTTAGGTCGGCATTAAAACCGTTAGGTATTAAAAAGTATAGGGTGTTTCAAAAGCTAATTCCTAAAGCTTAAGTTGTTTCGTGTTTAATTTAATTAATTATTAACCAGTCTTTCAAAAGGAATGGCCGTCTTCCTCACTTTTCGTAGTTTAATTAACTGTGTATTTGATTTATTTAATTGTTGTTTGTTGTTAGTAATAATTGCTTGGCAATTATTACTCACTGGCTTTCATCAAAAAATTAAGTTGTACCTTTTTTCCAAACTTACGAAGTTTAAGTTTCCCACAAAATTTCTTTTATGGGCAATTCTGAGGAATTGCAAAGCTGTAAAATTCGAGCACAACAAAGTTCAAAGTTTACAAACTTCTTACACAAATGAGCCTAAGTTTAGTTTATTAGTTAGTCTAGGTAGCTAGATGATTATTAATGTGATTGTTTTGTATAGTTGAGGTGTGAATGTCTTGTATGATTGAAGTATGAATGTTCTGCAAGTCTGAGGTGTGAATGTTTTGTAAGTCTGAAAGGTGAATGTTTTGCAAGAAAGAAGTGTGAATGTGTTACAAAATATAGATGTGAATGTGTCCCCAAAAAGGTACCTAAGGTGGTTATTCGGGTAAACCCCTCATGGAGCGTGAGGTTCCGAAATTAACCAAGTTTTAAGAATGTCTGGGTGAATGGCTGTAGAATGTTCTGATTTGTATGTATGTGGAAAAAATGTTTTTGTACAATTGTGGCGACAACTCACGGAAACTCCCCTTGTGCGATAGGGGTTGTGAGAATTGTCAAATCTGTATGTATGTTAGTTGAGTGAATGATTATTAATAATGTAATTAGCAATATTAGGATAATCCAGGAATTCCAAAACTCAACAAGCTTTAGTATGCTCCACCAATAATCGTCACGTTGCAGATCGCATTAAACCTTACATTAATCAAAGATAGTATTTTAAACAGTCCGAAATGTTAGTTATACTGGATTATCTTGATATGTGGTAGCTCACCGGTTCTCATCAGGCGCATGAAACCAACCTTGTGAAGTTTACCTTAGGATTCCTGTATTAGGCAGGAAATTGGTGTGAATGTGTATAAGTGTGTGCTTGTTGTTGAATGCTTGCGGATTTGAGGGACATGAGTGTGATAAACAATGTGAATGAGTATCTATTTCGATATCGAGGTAATATGCAAATTAGGTAGTTAATCTAGTCCAGGGTCACGGGGACCCCCAGGACAAGCTGATATTACCAGGCGGTCCTCGATTCGTCCACGTAGGTATGCCCGCAAGAAGGGAGTGGACGAATCGCAAATAAAGGACTTCGTGCTGGTCTGTTTTATCTGTTTAGAGCCGAATCTTGTCCCAAAATCTGTAACATAAATTAGTTAAGGCTGTACATTGTTTTGTATTAATTATATGTGTTAATTAGCTAGATCTGTACCAGTAGATCCATCTCGAGCTAGTAATCCTCGCAGTGCATCACAAAATAACTCATGCGTTTTGTCAGTCTTTAGCATAAAAGGCAAAAGTCAGCTGTAATCAAATTGCGAGAATTATGTCAAAGTTGTTATTCTTGCCCTCACTGGTTCTCCCTAATGAGGCAACTAATCTGGTTGTAGTTTACACTTTTACAAAGTATATTATCTGTACAGTTTAGTCCTTTTATGTCAACTAGTTACTGCAAAGGGTAAACGTTTTGCGTCGAAAATACTAGTCAAATCTGATTGTAAACATCACGTTATACTCGTTAATCAATGCAAACAAGCAATTGTGGAATTTAATGGCACACATGGTGAATATCTTTACGTAAGCATCAAATAAACCTAAAATCACATAAATAATAGTTAGTTAGAATATTAATGTTGTATAATTACGTAAGAATTAAGGATTAGGATGAAAACATCTCCTAATAAGCTTAAAAGGAATAATCTTGCAAATATACGTTTACACTTTTGTAAACTTGTCATACAGGAAACAGGTGCTTTCCTGTCACCAATCTCACGCCTAAAATCTAATTACGCGCAGACCGAATATGACTGTAAAGAATACATATTGAATCGGCGATTTCCGGCATTACAATGCAGGAAATCGCCCAAAAAACTCATATTCGGCAAAATTTTATCTATATCAAGCCAATATCGCCTAATTAGTCACATTTCGTCCCGCGAAAAACGGTCAAAGTGTGTTAATTCTGTCTTTCAAGCATAATCTTAATCAGAATTAACTAAAGTTCTAATTTTCTTCTCCGAAAGCCATATAAGTGAGTAATAGTTGTTGGGTTTGATTCCCACACTTATATTCTGAACTAATGGGTTTTAACCCATTTGATTCAGGTTCTTCGAGAGGCCAGCGTCCTGTCCTGATCAGTAGTCTGTGGAACCTGATCCGGAGAGCTTCAGTACGATTGGAATCAGTTACTAGTGAACGGAGATTATTTTTGATTGATCAGTAGACTTTTCCTGTTGGATACAGTTCGAATCATCGAAGGTACTTGGGAATTGGAATTCTATAAAGATTATAGTCTGGGACAGAGACAGTAACCTCAGCGGACCTAATCATTGGGAAAAGACTAAAACCGAGCCTAAAATTGAAGCTGTTCTTGTGACCACTCTAATTTGTTGGACTAAAACCACTTAGAACCTTTTTGTTTCAAGATGCACTCTGTCTTTGTTTTTGTCATCATTTGTCTGGGAGCCCAGGCTCCCTGTCTGTCTCTGGCTTAGACCAGCATTAGATCTTGCTCAGAAGAAGTCTATCGAAGACAGCACCACGAAGCAATATTTAAATTAATCAATTAAATTTACTTAATAATTATATTAGTAGCCATCTCCCGGTATCACCCCGCCTAGACCGACCCCTTTGTTGTTGACTATCCAAACTTCCCTAACCTGACGGGTAACAGGTGTAACCTGACGGGATCACCCAACTCCATAGACCGGAATTGTCTAAAGCCGACACCCTATTAATTTTAATTAATTATCTGTTATATTGAACTTGTGTTGTAGTTTCTCTGTAAAAGACTAATAGAGAGTATATTTGAGTTTAAACACACGTCACGCAACACACCTAACGTGCCCAGTCATAATACCTGAAGAAGAGGACTAATAATTAGTCACAAATTAGTCATTAACCGGTCAGACCTTAATTTAGTTAAGTTATATCTTGGTAATCTCTCGTCCCTTAAAATAACCCTTTCCAACCAAGGGCTGGCAACTCTGGTAAATCGAGTAGTCTGTATCCTGTGAGTATTGTAATTCTATTTGCTGTTAATAATTGCCTTGAAATCGTTCTGTCCCTTTAATTGTAACCATATCCCTCTTAGATAATAAATTAACCTTGTTGCGTGCAATTCTTAGTCTACATTTCAGCTGCTGAAAAGAGATCCAGGTGAGATCTCCCAGGGATAATAATAAAGATGAATTGCTCAGATCCAATTAAGTTGGATCTGAATCTCAAGTTGAAGACTAGCTGTCTGATCTTAGTTTTGACCTGTTGCGTCAGAACATTCCTATCCATACTCCAGGTGCGATTGGATAGAGCCTAACCCCTCCCAATTAAACGAACTCACAGTAGTACCCCTAACAGGTTAGCTGTAGGGATCCCCGATTTTGGTAAACCACCTTTCGGGAATCCAGTACATAAGTTTGTCTACCTATGCAAACGCGCTAACCTTCCGTGTAAGCGAACTTTCAACCTAAGCGACCCCACTTTCGAAATCAAATCAAATTGGTCAAGTTTTCTATTCCAATCTCACTCAGTTCATTGCACATGGTTAAAGTTTGGAAATTTAACACGTTAAATAACATCTTATCTTGGTGTACCTTACTTCCTGATACCAGCGCTATAAAAAATCTGGCTGTATGAAGATTTTAAAAACGGAAGGAGGTTAGGATTTTTATGAATTCTAACCTACAGGTATATCATTAAAATAAAAAAGTGAAAATTTTAACATGCCAAATCCTCCTCTGTTAGGTTCAATATTAGAGGGGGAAAATTTGGCATGCTCGAATTTCCCCTTTTAGGCTAACATTAGAGGGGGGAATTTTGGTATGCTAGAATTTCCTCCTGTTGAATATTTAGCATGGGTGAAAATTTGGCATCTGACACCGGCCAGACGGAACGGTCGTGTCAGGCCCGCTGGCCGGCCGCATTCCGGCCGAACTTGCCCGGCCAAAATACATGTGCTAGGGTGGTGGGGGGGAGGCTCACTGCCTCCCCCAGATCTGGAGCTCGCGTCGAAAAAAGCTATCCCGGTTTTTTTGGACAAAAGCCAAAAAATCCGTTTTTCGGAGGCCGTCGATTCATCCCCCTCCCCTTTTCCCCACATTTCCGCTTCCGAGACATGTCTGTCGGCCAATCAGAAGTTCGGCCGACTAACAATACTACTTCGATCCCAGCCCTGTTCACTTTTCTTCACACTATATTATTGCTCAATTAACAATTTCACATCATATGTCAAATTTTCTTGAATTTTGTACTTCCATATATGGTTCACTTATTTTGCAGCTTTGGAAATTTGCCGATATCGTGGCTTTCGAAGAGTTGTGATCTACAGTGATGCTCAATTCGTCTGTGACGCCATGAACCATTGGATCGTCGATTGGATACACAATAATTGGTTCAGATCCAATGGACGCCCGGTGGAGAACAGGGAAGACTTCCTGCAGCTCTTGGAAGTTATAAATCGAAGGCCGGCGATCGATGCTAAGTTTGTACGAGGTTCAATATTGTTGCCACCTAAAGCAGGATTAGAAGGACTTGTAATCGCACAGCTAACCTTGTTTTTGCAGAAAAGGTTGATGACACTGAAAACCAGCTTGTAGCGCCCTGTCAGAACGCCGAAAATCTGTTACTGCATGGAATATTTATTTGCAGTTTGTTGAAAACAAGGAAAAAAGTAAAGAAAGAAGGATGTCACTACGAAAACTTTGGGCCTGGGGTGGGGATCTAACCCACAATTTTAGGCGAGTACAAGTACAGAAATCGGATCCTGCAGTATTTGCTAGGTATTGAAGGAAAGTCACCTTCAGCAAAATGCAGTGTTTATGAAATTATTCTGATAAGTTTGCCATTTATGTTGTTTTAATTTTGTTGCAGGAACATGTTTATGCCCGTTCAGGCTTGGGAAACATCAAAGCTCAGATCTTAGCCGAGAAAGGCGCTCTTCAGAATAAGTATCAGCAGCACTCCAACCGCTATTATAATTGATGATGGTGTTAATTCTGGCTTTTATGGTTATATTGTTTGTTATACTGTTCATGTTGATTGTTGTTACAGTTCGCCGCGCAATTTTTGTCGTTTTCTAGTCAGTTCGAATGTCTTGCGCAAATCATTGCAGTAAAGTCATATTTTGAAAGTCTTTTCTTATAGTTTAGGTCAGACTTCTAAAAAATTAATATTTCCAACAGCAGCTTGATTCTATACAAAGAATGGGTTGGACGCAAGCCGGCCTGGGTAACTTGATGATCCAATCTGTCTTCTGAAAGCTTTTAGACAAGCCCTGTGCTCAAGTTTTCAGAAAAATCTGTCCCAAAAACTTTTGATCCCTTTGTTTCCCATACCTACCTAAATTTTTAAAGATTTTAGATATTTTTATTTCAACCGCCTCCAATATCCACCATTCAAATTTTCCCAGTTGTTGGTCAAAAATGAAAAGTAGGGCACAGGTTAACATGTTAACATGTTAACAGGTTAATATACGCATATATAGATTGCCCATTTTTGATCATTTAGAGCCTATTAGATTATATATCAATTGGAAAATTGCTAACTCAGATTAATATTCAAATTTAAAAATCTTTGTTGACAGCTAACCATATGCTAAAAATTTTCATAACTATCATAACTTTATCGATTTGATAACGCCTTCAACGCCGCAAAATGCCGAAGCCTCAAGCGGTGTTTCTCAAACAATAATTTCGAGTAAAGTGATTCTGAATCGAATGCATTCTGAGAAGAATTAATTCTGATTAAACTGATTAAACGGTAAACGGTTTCGTTAAAATTAATCCGCGTCCATACGTGTAAGCAATAAGCTTTCGCCACGCCGTTTCAATGAGGGGCAACCCTCACCCCAATTTTCTATTGTGAGGTAGCTGGTACTTATGCCCGGTCTCGCAAAGAAATATTTCTGAGTGAATCTCTGACTCGAATGCATTCTGAATAGTCTGAATCGAGTAAAATTTTGAGTTCTAAATTGAGTTGTAAATTCGAAATTCTGAGTAAAATGATTCTCAGTTGTAAGTATAGCTACGCCGGTCAGATATAGGATCTTTGTCAATTCCCCACCGTAAAAATTCTTAATACTTGAGCACAACATTTTCCGGTTTCGAGAAATCAGATTGTTTGATTCGCAAATGAAGCCAAGAAAATCCGATAAATTTTATGCTGCAGACTTTGCTACAAAGATTTCTGAGCCGCAGAACATGAATCTAAAGTCTATTGATTGATCCTTTGGTTAGTTGTTGTTACCTAAAAATGCGGGACTGCTAATAGAGTGTTAAAGAGCACCAAAAGATACATTTGAAAAGTTTCAGCCACTTTCATAAAGAATTGGAGCTTGTAAAGTCAAATTTACACAAAAGGAAAGAAACCAGCACCTTAAAGTAGTGTAGCTGTTACCAAGAGTCTGTCTTTAGTATTAGTTGTAATATTAGTAATCTTACATAGATCTTTTCTAAACTCCCCAAATAAAGTTGGTTTTTTGTCAGTTATTGGGTGATCCAAATCTAATCATATTTTGCTGAGATGCTATTTGAGGCTTAAGGTGGTGATTCCCTTTGGTCACATAAAGTTTGCACCATTATTACTTACTCATTACTTAGAGTTAAGAAGCCATTTTTAAATCAAAATGCAGCTTGACATTTTCTCTTTTTAATGCATGCCACGAAACTAATGTTGCTTTTCTAAAATATTTTTAACACATTTTAGAAGAAGTATAATTTTCCAGATTTTTTGCAAACTCAAGCAAATTTTTTCGCGAGACGTCGGTTATATCATTCGATACCTCCATCAAATAGCTGGGGACGATTTTTTATTTATTGTGGAATCGCTCTTCGTTATGGAGAAATAAGCTGAAATGTGTGTGTAACCTGTATTTTGCCTACTTTTTCCAAATTTGTCAAGCGATTACTTTAGCTAGAAAGCAGCAATCGGGGGCAACTAAAAAATCGTCCCTGGGTATATATGTGCAGAACACATCTGTTCAGTAGCAGCCGTCCAACTTGCATGGTGAATGCTCCACAATCTTTGGGGAAAAAATTGGTCGGGTTTTTGCAAAAACTACATTTTTTATGATAGCAGCCTACAGGATAGCAGTGGAAAGATGATCATGCGTCGAATAATTTGTCCCTGTGAGTGAGACCTTCAGATCGACGCCCCTTGTTTGATTTTACGGCTTGCATATTTCAAGAAATGATGGATTATTTGATTTCTGCGAAAATGACAAGTTTTTGATGCCAAAACAAGAAAATCGGCTATATCTCACGGTAGAGAAGAGCTAGAACGTTGCTTTAAAAAGCAAAAATATGAAGCTCAACGAGAGCTTTGGAATGAATATAATCATAGCTCTATAGCTGCTGCCAAACTTTCAAAACTTGGGAAAAACCGCCCTGATCGCAAATCTCGAATTTTTGAATCCGGATTGCGCGGAGGGTGTCAGAACTCTAAAAGAACGTATTTCGGAAAGTTTCGTTAAATTTCTTCTTGATTTACGCCGCCAACCAACAATAAGTGCCCAAAAGGAATCACCACCTTAAGGATTTCTAAGCTTTAAAACATTTACATTCATTAGTAATAATGTGTTCTGAAATCAGTAAAAATTAGAATACTTACTGGAATTGCAGAAATTTAAAATTTATGGAATTCTTGAACGTCAGTTAACATCTTATCACTGAACGCATTTAGATTCATGATCACTTCAATTGTTACTTCAGCAAAAATCTAAATTCGCAGTTCCAAAAATTCGAATTCTTGAAAATTAGAAATACTAACAGTCATGTGTTACTTTAATGTGGCTAGCAAAACTGGTTAGCCACATGACTATATGATTACAGTTACGTAATCACATTGCATTAATTGCAATCATCTCTAATTCAAAGTGTTTGACTTATATAACTTTGCCTCTCCCCTATCAGTAGTGTTTTGGCGAGCGTGAATAACGTCTAGTTGTTCTTATTTCGTCTACAGTTGGTCCTTTGGGCTCTCTTCCAGCAATCGTTGGTACATACTCTAACGTGGTTCAGTCCTTATGTTCTAGTGCGTATTCAATTACTATTATATAATTAATTAATCACTATTTATTGCAATTTAGAGCCTGAAATTAATTTAATAGCTTCCATGTTTTTTCCAAATTTGTCAGTTTTATGCAAATCATATATACTATGCTATTGTATTTTGAAATTTGCAGATAACGGCAGTAACGTTCACTCATATCTGTGCTCGCAATGAGGAAAAAATTGTCAGGAACTGTTTACATCAATCCAGACGTAAGTTATCCTTCGATGTGGTTTGTTCTCTTCAATCTGTAACAATTCTCTTACTAATTTCTCATAACTAAGTGGAATTATTGTGTGTGTTTTTCGGTTTACTTGATGTTATGATGCGGCAATTTGACAATTAAAATGTGTGGCTCTAACATAAAACCAATGTTTTAAGTTTTTTAAGCAAACCTTAAGTTTTTCGTATATAATCCCATGATACCTAAACTAGGTATTATCAAGAGTACATAATAACTAAGAGTGTGACAAGCGTCAAGCTCTTAGTTATTAGGCTTGAGACATCATCTGCACGATAACGGCTGACCCCCCCCCCACAAATTAGACCCATCACTTCAAAGAAATTTGCACGCTATGTTTGTGTTCTAATGCTCAAAAACACAACTAGTCAGTTGGTTCAATGTGCGTCTGTTGCGAGCTTCAGCACACAAACATAGCGTGCAAATTTCTTTGAAGTGATGGGTCTAATTTGTGGGGGGGGGGGTCAGCCGTTATCGTGCAGATGATGTCTCAAGCCTGATAACTAAGAGCTTGACGCTTGTCACACTCTTAGTTATTATGTACTCTTGGTATTATCAATACCACGGCAAGTATTATATATCGGTAAAACCGGGCTAACCTTGCGTGAAGAGTGGCCAAATTAACAGGGTGACTGGTGAGCTTTTTAAACCCGAGTTTACGAGTTGTTAACAAAAAATTAGATTTAAACTTAACCCCCCCCCCCCCAAACGGGGACTTCTTTTGCTATCCCCTCCACCAAACGGGGACCAATGCCAAATTTACAGAACTACCGTAATCCTCTGCTCTACCCGCCACCAAACGGGGAGGGGTCTCTGCTATTTGATTGGCTGTTGGCTACCCTCCCCCACTACACGGGGACCTCTTGTCTGCTACCCTCCCGCCTCCCCCCACCAAACCCCACCAAACAGAGGGGGTACAGAGCGATCCCCCCCACCAAACGGGGGAACATTCGCGCATGGTGGTAGGAGCACTGTATGCGATGCCAAGACAGAGTTGGGAGTGGGCCGAGAGTACCCGCTGGTAATTCAAATTTTGCTACCGGCAGGGCACCCGCGCAGGTAGTTGCAGATATATCTTGTTGATTTATTCACTAAAACGTTAGGAACTTTTTGAAAAGTGTTCGGAAAAAATTAAATTCCTGTTGGCTATTTCAAAAAACTCATTTTGGCTGGGTGCCTTTCTCCGCGACTACTAATCTCAGCACATATGTGCTTTTGATTAAGATTGTTCTATTAGCTTATCTCCAGAAAAGTAATCGTAATTCTATTTTGTCTACATTTTCGGAGATTTTACGTTTACATATGGACAATGAGGAAAATTTCTCTCCTCGACGAATTCCTCAGCAAAGAGTACCAAAATTGCTCTCACTCATCCGTTCTGATCGATGAAAAAACTAACGATAGCAATCTGTACCAATTTAACTTAATTTTTACTTTAAAAATTCCAAATTTTGGCCATAAAATTGTTACAAAACTACAAAACTTTCCTAAATTTTGGCAGCCGGTAGTGGGGCTTGCCTTTGACCACCGTTGCTGGGATTGGGCCAGGCCACGCCCCCAGTGTATCAGTTAGTAGTTTAAATTTTGAAACTTTTTGGCAATTCTTAGGCAAACTTTGGCAATTCGAGGTAACATTTATATTTCGACAACACATTTCCATACACTATTAGGTAAAGTAGGAAAGAAGCTTTAAATAAAAGCTTGTTTTCTATACGCTTTTTGCTATAAATTTCACAGCATATAAATTGCATAGTACTCCAAAAAGTTTGCTGGTATCCAGCTGGTATCAGTTGGCTGCGGGGCGGGGCAGATCGCTAAAATGATACCGCTTCCAACTCTAGGTCAAGAAGAGAAGCCCTCTAGTGGCTTACTCTTCTTCTTATACATATGTCGTGCACTCTTGGTAGTAGCAAGAGTACATAATGATAATGGTGTGACAGCAGGTAGAGTGCCTGTTATCAGCTGAAAACCATGCTCTGCACGCTAACGGCCTACGCCCCCCCACAAATCGTACCCAAGTCAGCCACCCCACCCCAACAAATCAGACCCTAGTGGATTTCACTACGGTCTAATTTGTTGGAGGAGGTTATTTCACTGGGGTCCAATTTGTGCGGGGGGTCATTTCACAGGGCTCCGATTTGTGGGGGTCATATCCACTAGGGTCTGATTTGTAGGGGGGGGCTGACTGAGGTCTGATTTGTGGGGGGGGGGGGTCACTGGGTACCGATTTGTGGGGGGAGATAGGGCGTTAGCGTGCAGAGCATGGTTTTCTGCTGATAACAGGGAGTGTGCCTGCTGTCATACTCTTATCATTATGTACTCTTGGTAGTAGCTAATAGCGCCAGGGGATAGTAGTACAGGGAATAGTAGCTAAAGTCGTTGAATCTTTTACATTCATCTTGTTTTCTTTTCTTGATTTTACACATAAGTACTCTAATTTAATCTTTCTGGAGATTCCAAATTTTACACCAATTCGTAAGCTCCATTAATTCTACACCAAAGTCAAACATCTCAACTGAAATAGGAATCATTAGTCTTAATTGGGAAGCTGGTTCTTTCAGGTCATTCAGCTAAACTTCGCTCTCGTCGAATAAAGCAACTAAAACTATAAATTGATCCTCGAAATGTCTAGATTCTTTTATTGATAATTGGGTTACCGCTTTTTCACAAAAAGGAAACCCTTTGTGTTGGGTATGTCCGTTATTTATTTTTTATTTGTTTATTATTATTATTTATTATTAGCTGAGGTGTTTCCGGAGCATCCCCGTGAGTAAAAATGAATAAAATAAAGAAGTTGTCCAAATGAGCTAATTTTATTATCATTCGAAAGCTCTCGGCGAGTAATGAAAAAGTTGTAATGGAGTCAAGGCCTGAAAATGCACCCATTTTGAGTTATGAGGCTGAAAATTGTCAAAAATGGCCAAAAACGACCGAAATGGCTCAAAATCGAAAGTTCTCGGATCTGATCGGGCACATATCGGTATCATTCGAAAGCTCTCGTTGAGTAGATACAAAGTTGTAAGTGTAAGTGTAAGTCTAAGAGTGTACAGAAATTGCGTTTTGGACAGGTATGTGGAACAAAAAGTACTCGATACAAAAAGTACTACGTGATGCTGCAAACTGGTTTAAAATTAAAGTAACGGAAAGCGTCCAATATGAGTATCATTCGAAAGCTCCTATTGAGTGGATAAAAAGTTGTAATAGTGCCAAAGCTCCTTACTGCATGCAAACTGAGTTATGTCCCTCGATAAGAGGAAAAATGACAGCGGCAACCGGTTCATGCCAATTTGCTTATTTGATAATCTGATTAGTCAAGACAGAAACTGTTTATCATGATTGTAGTTAACTAAACTAAATTTGTTTAGCGACGAGTCAGAGTGTGGACAGATGGTGTCTGTCGGGATAACGGGAAACCTTCGGCAGTCGGCGGGATTGGAATCTATTTCGGCCTACGATTTTCAGGAAATTCAGCTTTGCCCTTGAACTCAGAGAAACAGTCCAACCAGAGAGCTGCAATTCATGCTGTAATTGCAGGTAATAATTGGGCCTATTTCTTTAAAGATTAAAATGGTCGGATTAAATGGATTAAAAATCATCCAGATTAAAATTTTAATTTATATTTCTTTAATGCAGTGTTTTAAACGGATTAAAATTAACTCGTTTAATCCGACCATTTTTAATCCGCGGATTAAACGAGTTGATTTTAATCCATTTAATCCGCCATTAAAGAAACAGCGATTAAAAATTTTAATCCGCCAACTTTTAATCCGTTTAATCCGCGTAGCTGCACGAGGAGTAAAAGTTAGTAGAAAATGCAGGAGGAGGACTAAACGGATTTAAACTAATCTTTAAAGAAACAGCGATTGAGCAGGTCGGATTAAAATTAACTCGTTGAGTTTTTAATCAGAAGTGTGAATAAAGAAACAGGATTCGATTAAAATTTTTGATCCTGGGTGCATTAAAGAAGTAGCATTAAATTTAATCCGTTTAAATCGTTTAACTCGCTGGATTAAATTTTAATCCGTTTAATCCGAGGTGCTATTTCTTTAATGCGGATTAATTTTAATCTAATCCGTTTAATCTTTAAAGAAATAGGCCCTTAACATGCTTATCAGTCGATCCAATCCGCTTTTTGTCCAGTTGTTGCATTTCTTTAGGTGTTAAAGCTCGAAAACACATTGGCCCTATTTCTTTAAAGATTAAACGGATTAGATTTAAATGAATCCACATTAAAGAAATAGCAACTCGGATAAAACGGATTAAATTTAATCCTGTTTCTTTAATGTACCTAGGATTAAAATTAAAATCTAATCCTGTTTCTTTTTTCACACTTCAGATTAAAAACCTAACGAGTTAATTTTAATCCAACCTGTTTAATCGCTGTTTCCTTAAAGATTAATTTTAATCCTTTTAATCCTCCGCCCGCATTTTCAACTAACTTTTAATCCTCGTGCAGCAACGCGGATTAAACGGATTAAAAGTTGGCGGATTAAAATTTTTAATCGCTGTCTCTTTATTGGCGGATTAAATGGATTAAATTCAACTCGTTTAATCCGCGGATTAAAAATGGTCGGATTAAACGAGTTAATTTTAATCATTGCATTAAAGAAATAGAAATTAAAATTTTAATCCGGCTGATTTTTAATCTTCAAAGAAATAGGCCCATTGTTTTTTAGAGCTGTGGCAACGATGACGTCTAGTTCAGATGGACATAGGCCCTATTTCTTTAAAGATTAAACGTATTAGATTAAAATTAATCCGTATTAAAGAAATAGCTAGCAGGATTAAACGGATTAAAATTTAATCCAGCGAGTTAAACGAGTTAAACGGATTAAATTTAATCCTATTTCTTTAATGCACCTAGGATTAAAATTTTAATCTAATCCTGTTTCTTTATTCACACTTTGGGTTAAAAAATCAACGAGCTAATTTTAATCCGACCTGCTTAATCGCTGTTTCTTTAAAGATTAATTTTAATCCGTTTAATCCGTTGCCTGCATTTTCAACGACTTTTTAATCCTCGTGCAGGTACGCGGATTAGACGGATTAAAAGTTGACTGATTAAAATTTTTAATCTCTGTTTCTTTATTGGCAGATTAAATGGATTAAAATCAACTCCTTTAATCCGCGGATTAAAAATGCTCGGATTAAGCGAGTTAATTTTAATCCGTTTAATCCTGCATTAAAGAAATAGAAATTATAATTTTAATCCGGCTGAGTTTTAATCCGTTTAATCAGACCATTTTAATCTTTAAAGAAATAGGCCCATAGTCTCAACTGCGCACAAGAGCTTGGAGGGGGGTTGGGGAGAGGTCACCCCCGATGCCTATTTTTACCGGCGTTTCATCCTCTCCCCTAAAATTCATATCCGGCGAAAGCGTAAAACATTTTTGCACTTTTGTTAATCATTATTTAGGTTTTCCAGTCCGAGATCACAGTCCGGGCCCGAGTGACCATGTCCGAAAATTTAGACACGGAGGCAACACGTAAACCCCAAAACATCGGAACCCGTTTCCAGCATCTCTGATACTTATATATGCATGCTTGCCATATTCTCGTGTAGTTTTATCACAGTGATTTTTTTATTATAGCTTTGGAAATTTGTCGCTACTATGGCTTTCACAGAGTCATCATCTACAGTGACAGTCGACTGGTCTGTGACGGCATGAATGAGTGGATTGAGGATTGGATGAACAACAACTGGACAAAGGCCGATGGATGCCCGGTGGAGAATAGAGAAGCTTTTGAGCTGCTCTTGGAAGCAAAAGACAGAAAACCAGGAATTGATGCCAAATTTGTAGGATTTTGAACATTGTTTGGGATTTCATGTGAACCTTGATAGCTTTCTATAGCAACCAATCGGTTGTCCCTGCTAAGTGCTGAGAAAATAATTTATGCTAAAAATGGAAAACGTTTTGTCTTTTGATCGAAAATTCTGTGATTACTTGCAGAGTGTTGAAAGACTACAAATCCCAAGTCTGGAAAGTTACATCAATTTTCGTGAGAAGTCGGAACTGGTAATCAGTCAAGTCTCAACAATTATACATTTTATGAACTTAGGTCCTACATATTTCTTACATATTAAAATTAATCTGTATTAATAAAACAGGATCTTGGATTAACCGGATTAGAATTTATTGCAGCGAGTTAATGTAGTTAAGGTGGTGATTCCTTTTGGGCACATATTATTGTTTGACGGTACAAATCAAGATGAAATTCGATGAGACTTTCCAAAATAAGTTCTTTCAGCATTCTAATGCCCTCCGCCCAATCCCGCTTCAAAACATCGACGTCTCCGTTCAGGGCGGGTTTTTGCCTATTTTTGACAATTAGACAATAGCTGCATAGCTATAATTATATTCATTCAAAAATCTTGGTGAGCTCTACATTTTAGCTTTTTGAAGTACTTTTATAGCTTTTCTCTATAGTGAATGAGATATAGCTGATTTTCTTGTTTCGGCGTTGAAAACTTTTCATTTTTGCAGAAATCAAATAATCCGCCATTTCTTGAGCTACGCAAGCCGTAAAATTAAACTAATGGTGTCAATTTGAAGGTCTCTCGAGGCCGATTATTCATGGCGTTGTAATCTTCTAATGCTATCCCTTTCGTTGCTATCATAAAAGTATAATTTTTGCAAAAACATAACCAAATTTTTTCCAGCGATTGTGGAGCATTCACTATGCAAGCTACAGGGTTGCCACTTACTAGACGTACTTTACACAAAAATACCCAGGGACCCTTTTTTAGTTGCCCCAATTGCTGCATTCTAGCTAAAGTGGTCGCTTGCCAAAGTTGGGAAAGGTAGGCTGAATCCAGGTTGCGCATACATTTTAATAAATTTCTTTATAACGAAGAGATTAATTCATAATAATTAAAAAAGGGTCCCCCAGCTATTTGATAGTGGAATCAAATGATGTAAACCGACGCCTCACGAAAAAATTTACAAAAAAACGGAAAATGTAAAATGCAAAAAATGGAGTCTGCAAAAAATCTGGGAAATTAAATTACTTCGAAAATGCAGTAAAATAATTTCTGAAAACTAAAGTTAGGTTCACTGTATTCATTAGAAAGGGAAAACGTGAGGTTCCGTTCGACCTGCTTAATCGCTGTTTCTTTAAGGAATAATTTTAATCCATTTAATTTGTCCTCTGTATTTTAAACTAGTTTTTAACCCTCGTACAGCTACACGGAATAAAAGTTGGTAGATTAAAGTTTTTGATCACTGTTTCATTAATGACGAATTTAAATATATTAAAATTAATTCGTTTAATCCGTGGATTAAAAATGGTCGGATTAGACGAATTAATTTTGAGCTGTTTCATTCCTGCATTAAAGAAATGTTTATTTGAATTTTAATCAGGTTGTTTTTAATCAGTTTAATCTTTAACGAAATATGTAAACTCTTATGCGACAATTATATGAACGCTGTTCTTTGGGGTCTTTCCAGGAAAGTAGTGTCTGACCTATATATATGCTTGTAATGTTTTTGTTGCAGGAACATGTTAATGCTCGTTCAGGCTTGGGAAATTTAAAGGCTGAACGATTAGCCAAGAAAGGTGTCCGTCAAAATAAATCAATTCAGGATTCCAACAATTGAAAAATTGTTCATATTGATCCCAGTTTACGGTCATATTGTTGTTGTTCTATTACAGTTGTTTATATTGTTGTTTGCTGTTTTTGTCAGTGCAATTTCTTGTTGCAATTTGTTCAGACTATTGCAATAAAGGGTGCATTTAGAGCGCAGGAGAGCAAATCACCCTGTCTAGTCATATGCGATTTTGTCAGAATTTATAGAGTACCTTAGTTGTCGAGTTCCTTAGTACCAGAGTTAACAAAGGAAATGTCAAGCACGCTTGGAAAATGATTAATTTTGACTGCTCTTTGGGCCTATTTTTTAAAGATTAAAGTGGTCGGATTAAACTTCAGCCGGATTAAAATTTTAACAGCTGTTTCTTTATTGCCGAATTAAACGGACTAAATTTAACTCTGTTAATCTCACCAATTTTAATCCGATGATTAAACAAGTTACTTTTATTACGTTTAATCCGTCATTAAAACAGCTATTCAAAATTTTAATCCGCAAACTTTTAATCCGTTTGATCCCCGTGGTTGCACGAGGATTAAAGACTAGTTTATCATACAGAAGGCGGATTACAAGGATTAAAATTAATCGTTAAAAAATCTTTAAACAGGTCGGATTAAAATTAATTCGTTAATTTTTTAATCCTATGTGTGAATAAAGAAACAGGATTAGATTAAAATCTTGATCTTAGGTGCATTAATGAAATTGGATTAAATTCAATCCGTTTAATCCGAGGTGCTATTTCTTTAATATGGACTAATTTTAATCTAATCCATTTAATCTTTAAAGAAAGTGCCTTTGTTACATTATCTAATGTTCTTAGTTCTTGAGTGATTTATTTCCTTCTTGTGCAGAAGTTTATGCGAAGCATACGTGAAGGTTGCTTGGAACCATTCCACAAAATTGATTCATCGCTTTGCAGCAATGTAGGGATTACTCCGAAACATGTGGCAACCGAAAAGTGAATTTACTATTGGATGACAGTACGTGATATTGTATTGAAACTGCCATTGGATGTTGTTTATTTGACCATTCAAAAAGTAAGTCCCCAAAACTGTCCCTAAAGCCAGCCTTGACCCTTAATCAGCCGGTTTTCTCAGCCGAACAACTTTTTTGGAAAAAACTTTGTCTGGCTTTCAGTTCCGTTTTCCTGACATCTCTGGGAGCAAACTTGAAAGTGGGTAGGTGAGAAGTTGTCCTAAAGAAAAAGTCTATCCCACTTAATTCCCCAAAGTTTATTCTTTCCAATAAAAATTGAGGATAGCATGCATGAAAGCGTGCAGCTTTTGGAACTCTATTTGGGACAGTTTTTAAAAAAGTCCAACGAAAAAATACGGGTAACTTTGAAACTTTCATATACTTTTCTATCTAGCCTGGGAGCTCTGCAGGGGGGAACTTGAATGTTTCATTGATCACTGGTTCTCCTAAGCCAACGCTTTCATAGACTGAAGACTACGCTCTAGATTCAGGCAAGCAGGCTTTTATATTTCCCTCTTTCTTAGCTTAGCAGTCTGACAGCCTGTTTAAGCTCTCGGTTAACTTCTCAATATTGGAAGCTTATATCGCTTATAGAATTGTATCTTCTTCTTCTTCTTGCTTGAGCTTATCCTTTTTCAGCAATTTCTTGTTTGTCTCAGCCAAACAATTGACTCATATTAGCATTTTCAGCTAGTTTTATTGTTTCTATTTTCAGAATTTTTACAGTCATCTGTATTTGGACCAGCCTCAGTTTAGAATTTCATCGAGCTGTAGTGTCAATAATTCAATATATGTATATATTGTAATTATTAGCTTTTCACTATTTTGTTCACAGTTTTCAGTTTATTATCAGATAACTCGTTCAAGTGTCATTTGTTTACCCCAAGCATACAAGGTGCGCTTTGTACTACTCTTAACATTATCTATTGCAATTCGGTACTGAAATTCTATATATTTATTAATTTTCATTAGCTTAGCTGTCTTCAAATTTTTCCAATCTGGTGTTTATCACATTATTTATTGAAATTTATAGAAAATTCAACAAAAAGTTTAGAGTTAAAATTGACTATTGAAATTCAGGATAGTTCTTGTATTCTGAGCGAAGATTTCAGTAGGATGCTATTTTCTGCCTAGCAGGATAAAGTGGATTTTAAATAAAAGAATGCGATTACAAGCAAATGAAAAATTGTTAGAAAATTTGTGAGTCTAGCACAGATTTGCTTATAATATTGTGAATGTTTCTAGTACATTGAAAATTTATAATGCGCCGGTCTTTCCACCAAGTAACTTGGAAATGCAGAAAAGTCCATTCGATAGAGGACGTTTTAAACGAATTTTTTGTTTCTCTCTCTCCACACAATGGGAAGGTTTGCGGCTCCGAGTCCGAACTTGAACTTTCATTAAAGAGTCGTGCGAAGGAACCTAGAACCTTTCAGCGATCCAAGTATCTGGCACAGATGGATGAAATCAGAGCAACCCGGGATGAATCAATTTTTATTTGTTGCTTCAAGATCGAGTGTTTCTAAATCACTCTCTAGCACCCTTGCGCATGAGGACAGGCACCGGTCCTGAGGTAACGTGTGTTCACTGCTCTGCCCCTCATACAACCTTCGGAGTGGTGGAGTTATGGCCCTTTTCGGGTTATAAAAGTTATACCTTTCCACTCACACAGTTAAATGAGTTCAACAGCTCATGTTGGCTCACCCACAGTTTTTCTACCCTTGGCAAAAAAACCAAACCGAAAAATCTTGTTTGGTAAATTTATTTAGCTCTCCACCAAAGGAACCTGTTTTGGTGGGGAAGAAATCTACACCAAGCACATGTATGATTACAACTATGCATTGGCCATAAACCATTAACATTAACATTAGGATCGTAGGATCTAGGAAGGACTTTCCCCGGAAAATTGCGAGGCTGCTTGTAAAGCTTGAGAGTCTAATTATCAAGGGAGCTTGTTGTAGCATAAATATGTACTGTTACGTAATTTGTCGCCAAATTATTGTTAATAGTAATTAATGTAGTAATAGATTCGCGATTTTCAAAAGCAGCAGCAAAATCTTCAACCTTCAGAAAAAGTGCCAAAGTTTGGCCTACTTTTATGAACAATAAACAAAACAGGGTACTAAAATCCGCCGTAGTCGGTTAATTTTTTTAAAGTTTTAGTGTAAAAACTTAAACTTTCCGTCCACGTTTGCTTTACCCTTGGCCTATTCTTGCAAACGTCTTTTCTATGACAGAGGTAGGGGTTGTACACTTGTCCGTACGAGGGACAGGGGCCTAGAGCCCTCAAACCATTTCACCTATGATCACAAAAGGCAGTCATCTGTTCTTGCCACGGCAGCTGTTAAAGTTTTGATTGTGTTATCTATTCTTTTCTATGGGCGTTGGTCGTCATTCATTCTTTAAAGAATGGTCTTTTCAATATTAATGATTTTTTTGCATTTTTCTGAATACCTGAGTTTGTTCTCTATCTCAGTCACGTCAAAACTTCGGTTTGAGTTAGATTTGTTTCTGGCACTTGACTTCTCTGAAGACAGAGGATCTGTGCCAACCTGCGTCACGAAGAGCACAACTTAGTAGTGGTAGTGAGAGCTGCTCGAGATCGCAATGATTTAGGTTCAACCTAATGAACAGGCACTGGGCCCAATTAGTTCACTTCTCAGCTGATTATGGACTTCAATCTCCCCTTTTGCCTCGAGCTCACTTTCACTACTAAGACTGTGTCACTTCTGACGGGAGGGATAAGAGATCCTTTCTACTATATGTATAGGCATTATATATACATGTATCTTCACGTATATAATATCATTGTGTAAGCACATACGTAATTGTAAGTATAGTATGTAAGTTTTATATGTTAAGCTTTCTGCCGTTCCGTACGCTTTTATATGATGCAATAAACTTATCCGTGGTACTTCATAAAAGCTTTATCAAGCGACTTCAGCACTTTTTCCTCGGCACCTTTTAGATCTGTTAATACTGACATATTTATGCAGCACAAAGCCTACATAAGCATCTATATGTTATGAGTCTTGCCTAGATATGTATATTTGATAGGCGACTTGCCTTTAGAAGGGGAAAGAAAACGAGATCCTAAAAATTCTTTATCACCAAATTTCTCCAGGGTCCCTAAAGATTTCTTCCGAAAGATGCGTTTCACCAGAATCAAGTCTCCCTTCAAAGGTTACTGAAAGATCTTTAGCTGAGACTTTTCAAGGCTAAAGGAGACTTCAAGCTGACACTCCCTCAACTTTTTAAACCATTTTTAATCCTTTTTGGTGAACTACGAACGAGGTGCACGTTAAAATCAGTTCATTTGATTAGTTGATACTTATTTTGCAGAGATGACTAAATTACTGGTATTAAGATTAAATGGCTGGTATTCGCAGACGTTAATAATTTTATTAATTAACCCTTTCGTAACCTCCACTCTCTTTTTCGCTTATTTATTTATATATTTATTTCTAAATTATATATTTATTTATTTATTTAATTATTTATTTATTTATTCATTCATTCATTCATTCATTCATTCATTTATTTATTTATTTTTTGTTTGTTTGTTTATTGGTTTATTTATTTATTCATTATTCATTTATTTATTTATTTGTTTATTTATTTATATATTTATTTATTTATTTATTTAATTATCAAACCTGTCTCTCTCCCCGAGTTCACAGTACATAGAGAGCGAGGTTGCGGCTGTAGTAGCCATCAGCCAATCAAATTGTGACCCGAAAAATTCGGCCTAGGCCACCACTCTACCGATTGAGCCATCTAGGCACAAACGAATCAAGCTTAAATTTGAATTCGTTCCCAAACTGTAGAGACGTTTTGTTTTGAAGAAGTCTCAAATTCTTTTGGATTTTCTCGTAATCTGAATCTCACGGATATATACCTCTTTGCCAAAGGCATGCAGCATTTGTAATGATAGGGCTTATGTTCCAAATGTAATCGGACCTTTTGGTTAAGACTTGGCTGGGCTGATCAGAGAATTGGCGCTGGTGCCTATCTTTACACTGGTCAGCGCGTACAGTTTAGACTGAACTTAGATTCAAGTTCCCGACACAGTGGTGTCCTAATGCCAGGAACCGAATAGCTGACCGGGAGGGGTACTTTTGTGAGCTCGTTTAGCAAATTCACACTGCGATAGTGGGGTCTTTTGGGGCTGGTTAGTCTCTAGCCTCTGGTACAGTCAGTAATCTAAATCTATTTTTGTAGAGGCAATTCCAAGCCTTTTCGGACTGAAAGATTACACCCTCGAAGCTTATGCCCTAATGAGGAAAATCAGTAACAGTTTAGCTTTCCCAAAATGCTGTTTAATATAGATGCACTGCAAGCGTATAACTGGTACAAATATTAAAGAAATACAAGAAGACTGCTAAATACACTGCAAACCTAAGATCATACAGATAAGACAAACATGGTATATGTCACAAAGACTACTGAGATTTGGCAATGACCAGGTACAGATACAGAATAAGCTAAGTTCTTAATTCATTTATGAACCAGAATAGTTCGCCGCAGTGTTATTGACAGTTAATTAATAATTTCAGATTTGGTCAGTTAATTGCCTAACACGTAGATTATTCTATCATTTTAAACACTAAACTACTTAACAAAATTGGTTATGCGGTCTATAGATTCTGGCCCTCACTAGTAATTCACAATATTCATAGAAAAACCATCAATTTCGTCACAGATATAAAACACAAAAACTATACTTCTATTCGATCTTGTTTCACAGCATTAAATTTGTGGGGTCGACGATTCCGTTTATGCAGTCACATTATACTCCATTCCAAATACCATTGTGTTCACCGTTGTTATAACGGATTGGTGGGAATAAGAAACTGTCTTTACGCCAAGGGCACAAACGTAGAACCAAAACAGCTAGCAGCGACAGATTACGAAGGCCAGATGGCCAGGCCAGGCCAGGCTCAGCAAAGTAAATGTCCTGGTTAACAAGATTCGGAAGCTCGAATCAGTAATGGCTCGAAATATAATAGTAGGACCACGAGCAGCCTGACTGGCCAAGGCTTGATTGATACCTGAATCAAATGGGTTAAAACCCGTTAATCATCAGCAGATACGCGGGTTTTAACCCAAGAATCATTATTCGCAGATTTGTGACATTCGCTTAATATGTACAACATTTGAGTACTCAGCACGTCAATTTTGTAATAGTTGCAAATTCGCTTCGTGCTGGTGTTAAACGAGTCGATTCCTTAATTCTAGCTTTAAAAATTCGCTGAACAAGTTTTAGCTCTTATACTAAGGTTTAGCTAGCAGTTTCAGATTCAGATTTAAGTTAAAGTTAAAAGCCCAAGTTTCCTGCTGTTTTAGTCCAATTTTAAAAAACAGCTCTAGTTTACCAGCGCTATGATTAAAAGGCAAGGAAGCAAACTCAAATTTATGTAATATCTGCCAAGTCTGATGTTTATCCAAACTTGCGCACAATGAATATCTAAAACTACTGAACCTCCAAGTTTCAGGCTAGTCTTAATGTTTTGTTTAGTCGCAATAACCCTGTTTCGGTTTGCTCCCGTTTAAATAACAATAAAATTTCCGCAATCACGTACGATTTAATCTAATGCTAGATTTCGATAGTTGCTCTGAATCGCACCTTTGTTTTGAATAACTACGACTGCGCAATCTGACCAAAAACAACAATTCGGGACATTTTTCAGATTGGGCATTCATTGCCTTCCTGTTTTGTTATGCAGCGCACCTAAAGTGTAATAATAATTAATACGAACACTTCCACAAATCCACGAACAATGATTAGCATTCGAATTATCGAGTTAAGATGCAAAAGACTTTAGAAAACGTAATTACGTCCGGTTTTTATCTCTCGCTTTTTTAAAAGGGATGCCGGTCAGTTTCAGTGAAACGTTAATTATTCTTGCATTCAAATGAATCTAATCAAAAGATCTTTTTATTAATTTTAAGAATTTGGATCCGGCGTTTCTCATTGCTATTAAAAATTAGACAAACATCTTGTTTTCGCATAAACAAAAAGGCATCTGAGATAGCTACCCAGAGTTAAACTAACAAGTCACGCCGCCGACAGGAAACAAAATGGCGTCTGGAATCTTGAAAACTATAACTTCAAACTCTAAACTTTGCTGGATTCTAAAATTAATGAGACCAGGTGTAGAACAAAGCCTAATTAATGGGACTTTAGAATTTTATGATATTGAAGCTTTGTTGAGGTAGACCAAGCTTGCAATAAAGGCCAAGAAATTAATGAAGTTTTGGAAATTTCAAGAAAGAAAGTAATGCAGACTTCGCACGACTGCAGCTAACGGAACCACAATCAATGTATCAATGTATCAATGTATCAATCAATCCGATGTAAATACCGACCTCTAGCTGCGTAAAACTGGAGAAGCAAAGAAGAGTTCCTGTCTTGACTCAAGTTAAAGGTCAATCCGGCTTCCGGCGAAGAGTACATTAAATGGTCATTATTTTAAAGGATAGAGCCCACAAATGTTTCGTCTATTAGCTGCTTCTGCAACTAGTCACTACAGGCACCTGTTAACGCAAAGTGATAAGAAAATTGAAACAAATGCTTAAGATTCAAAAATATGACCATAGTTATGGGTTCTGGTAATTTCCACTTGTTTTGGATGTTACATTTTTACCGGGCTTGGCTTAACAGAGTCTAAGGATCAGCTTGGGATCGGTGTTAAGAATAATGCTGTGTTGAAATAGGTCTAACTTAATATATATTCACAAACAGATATGATTCGCACGTAAGCTTGATCGTAATACATACAAAGACAATCCCTAAGTTTTTGTACACTAACTGATTATATTTCACGATTTCATGAAACATTCAGATTAAGAGATCGATTCCGAGTCACAAAGCTAATTTTGAGTTCTATTTCATTACAACCTTCCCCGCTAAAAGGGCTAGTTCTTTGACTAGGGAGGGCGCAATAAACCGAAAATGAACTGAATCGGGTTTAAGAAGTTCATAATGATTAATTTTAAAGCAATACTTTAGCTAAGATTGGCAGCTTTACAGCAATAACTTGGTCACAGGACTACATATATCTTCAGCTTTACAGTAGCACAGCAGATATGACTTTCAGCTTTACAATAGCACTGCAGATATGACTTTCAGTTTTACAATAGCACTGCAGATATGACAACATGGCAGGTAAAATTGTAGGCATACATAGCACAATAGCACAATTGGATACACGTAGAGAGGGCCAGAGTCAGTTAACCAGTTTCAGCTGTTTTAGTACAAAAGATTTTACAAGTTCCTGTAGCTGTCTATTATTTAAATTTAGTTTGTTCTCAGGCGCAGCACTCCTCAGAATTAACCTAAATGTCCATTCGAATTAACCTAAATGTCCATTCCTCACACACTAAAATGTATAGGTTTTCAACTTGGGGGTAGTACAGATGTTATGAGTGCTTAGTATACTATTTGTGTTATGACTGCGTAAAATTCACATTAATGGTATGAGCGGTAAGAGCGAGCTAGATCAAAACAGGCTGTATATTTGAATATAGCGTCACTATCAATGTAAACGTAAACTACAGATTGCAAGGCATTAGAAGGTCTATTATGAATTCTATGTAAAGATGGAAGAAATGATTAAGTAAGTGAGAAAGAAGCTTGATGTCAGTTAGAGGTCGTACCCTGAGAGACCAAAGCGCCTCGGTACGGACATAACGAAGTTCAGCATCATTCTAATGCCTCAAGCTTGCTCAATAATTTCTGTCCACCTTGAGGACTGAAATGGAGGTCGACAGTACTGCGGCCACACCGTTGTTGGCCAAAATACCTTGGATCGTCAAAGTCTGTATACATATGGAAAATATCGACATTATAACCATCCTCTTGCAGGGAAACAACAACATTTTTAAGTTCCCTATTCACACGCCTGATGGTCAGCTGGAATTTACTGGATTTAGAGGGTAGGTTATGTGGCTGATCGAAACGCGGTGGAATCTCACCAATCCATAGTTTGGCCCCTGGGTTTTGCTCACAAAAGTACTTAAGTCCTCTATATTGGCGTACAATTGATTTCACAAGCCGGGGTAGAAGTGCACCATCTTTAAAATAAGTAGGGGTCCAAGGATCAGCAGCGATGTTATTCGTGCCACCCAAGATGACACAACCTCGATGCCCTTCGTGAGTCGCCTGGGTAGCGATCTTAATCAGATCCTGAATCCTGGCACCACTGACAGGTACGATTTGCAACTTATTATTTTCGATGTTGGGTATGCGGTACCCCTGAGAGTCAGTTATTACCAAAAGCCTGCGGGAATTGTCTTCTCGAAAAGAGTTTCGAATATCCATCAATAAATTACCCATAAAATTTTTACCAGGAAAGTGACACCCATTGCTCAGTGACAGCTCACGTTTAGTAAGTCCAGCCCCGTAGAAAAGGTCTCTTCGTCTAGGGGGTATATTATCAGAGGCAGCTTCTACAAGAGTGTGGGCTTTCGTATCCAAAAGCTTTTGCTTTAAATCTGGATTCTGAAAAAATTTTGAGAAGACAATTCCCTCAATGATGATTAGTTTGCACTGATCCCACTGCCGCCCCTTGACCTTGATCTGTTTGGAGAGCTTCTTAGCTTCAAATCCACATTCGGTGAGAGCGATACGCTCTGCCAAGTCATTGTCTTCCGCAATCCAAGCTTTACCAAACTGGTAAGGAGCTTCTGAAGAATGAAACTTCCTTCCGGCCATGGCGACGGTACACTGGTACATGTTTGATAAGAAGTCATTTTTTCCACAAAATGCGATGATAGGCGCCATGAGGGATTGTCTGAAATGAAAAGGGACAGCTTAAAATTGGCGCTAGAGAACCCTGTCGGACAGAAAACACTCCACACGACTGTTATGGAGGCCAATGTACCTCAACCGTCACATGAAAATGAGCTCTGTGCCTCAAAGGAACCGAAGCGCCAAGGCTTGCTAATTTTGTCAAATGTTTTGCTCTGTTGTTTGTGTGAAATATCCAATCTGTAAATATGAGCAAGAATTTGGAAAAGGTCTTGGATGGAGCATGAAAACATGGAAATTATTTGGAAATACAATTTGGTGCTAGGCGGCCACAAATTTTCAATCAGGAAGCGGAAGTCAATGACTGGCTTGAGTAGTTTTCTCTTTTAGCATGGAACATTTTAATCGATACGGTTTAAAGTTTCGTCACAGAAGCAGCACTGCACGTGTGCAGACCCACCGTGCTTTCCGCAACGACTGTAATCCTATTCAATTACCAGAACTGTCATACACAGTACAACCCAGAGTCCCACAATCAGCGCTAATTGTAGGATCTAAGCACCACGAGTACTGAGTGATACAGGCTCCGGCCCTGAGAATCGGTACTTAGAAAATGTTAAGAAGGCAGTGAAATCATATGCTACAAGATTACTTTCTTGGTGTCCAGTAGAGAACCGCAGGGCATAGCACCAATCTTACCTGTTTGGTTACCATGCTCAAGTGACTTATCGTCTTAGACTTTGATCGAAAAACTAGGTTTAACTGTGCAAAAACAGATTAAACAGTGCGTGCAGTAAAAATTACAGCCCATTTACGTGTTTTTGAACATTCACAGTCACAGTAGTGCTTTCTATGATTTGGACCTCATCTTGCATTTAACGCTTTGCTACGTTGCGGAGAACCGTCTTCCAGTACTTATTCGGTTGTTAGCTGAATTGGAACTGTAGAAGATACTTCAAAATATCCTATTTAAAGGTCTGGTTCTTTTTCTTAGCAATATAGGAAATCTTCGTTTTGATTATATATTGGCGTGATTACGCAATAAACTTAAGCAAAAATTAGTTGGCACTAGCTGGTTTTGGCGTCATTTTGTAGTTTAAAAGATTAAAAACTATTAAAAAGGAAGTAGGCAAAAACATCTTGAAAGAACCGACCGTTTCTAAAACTCTTTTATAATCTAATACTTGCTGTATTTGGATTCAGCATTTTCTGATCAGACATTCGGCATAGGATACTGTAAACAAACAAATAAAACCTCTCAAGAAGTTTGAATGAAGTGCATGTAGATCCGAAAGGACTATAAATTTGCAATGCAAATGCAAATTTCTGACAGAAAGCTGTAGTAGATTCTTAATTCTCAAGTCTAAATCTGTATGTATCAGAAAATGCCGAAACTTGAGTAAGGATGGCAATGGTCACAATAGTAAAAGTGGGAAGGTAGTGCGTATAAAGAGTTGAAGCTTAATCCAATGTTAAAACTTATATAATTTTACTTCAATTCCACTGAACCTATTTGCTATTCTTCTTATCCACAAGTAAGCTTCGGGATCTAAGCATTATAGAATCCGATTAACGGTAATTTGAGTTGTGTAAAGCACGTTTGTAAAACATAAGAAAGCATCCGAGTCAAAAACTTAACTTTTGGTATCGTAATTCGTTATTGCCTCAGGTATCAAAAACTGTGACCATCAGCTGGAGGTTAAAAGATAAACTTAAAAACCAGGTCAAGTAAAAGTATCAAGAAGTCACGAAACTGCAACTGTAGAGATCAGGCTACACCTGTGTTGACAGCAGGATTAGCTGGGCCGCTGACCTCATTAATTTTACATTTATGTTCGACCGATTCACACTTTAAACGCGACAAAAACAGCGTGACATGTTTCCAAAATGGGAGTCAGTGATACTGACGGTTGATGGCCTAGCCTTTGACTAAAATGTTCGATTAGGTAATTTTTAGTCAACTGAAAACGGAAAAACTAAATTTTATTTAAGGCTTCGTCTAGAGCTGACGTGAAAGCTGAAGCTGAAAACATTAAGGTGAGGGAATAAAATAAATTCTGCAGCCAAATGTTAATTCTTTGCAACAAATTATCACAAATGCGTTACTTTTATCGGATGCTTTTCGGACCGCTGAAAAGTAATATTGTGGTTTGGGCACGCATCCTGCGACGCGACCCGTGAACAGTTCATTTTGCTGCTGAAAAAAGTTATACCGAAATGTTTTGGAATCGAAGATTCTGCACTCCAAATTTAACAGAAAACCGATTCAAAAACGGTGAAATACTGCAAAGTGCCAAAACCTAATCTTCGGGCGATCTTCGCTTTAAAAAACAGGAATGATATTAATATATTCAACATTTAGCAGGGAAGCATCTTAACAATAACTACCGTAATCAATAGTTAATTTGCATACCTTTGGCTAGGCTGACAAAGGTTCAAATCACTAAAAGAACCACAATGTCCAAATGGTGTCACACATAAGCCCAGTTGGGCTTTCAAGAGTACTGAAAATTAGACGTTTCAGAATTTTCGAAATTTATTATGAACAAACAACTACTCCTTTTTCTTTCAAAATGCCCCGGAATTGTTGCTCGAATTATTGCTGCACAGATTTGTCATAAAAAACCTAGAATTTTCGATCTTAGCAAATACCTCTCATAATTACTCTTTTACCAGAGACTGTAAGTGCACTCGTCGATCACTATGCCTCACTTCTGATTTCCGTTCATTGGCTATTTAATAAGTTAACACTCAGGAATCTCTGGACAATGGCTTTAGGGAAACGATTAGCCTGTCTCTGGTCTCTATGTACTTAAATTAAACATTAGTTGGAAGCAAGCACACTTATGAAATAGTAGCTCTATCAAAAATACCTGTTCTAGATTCATGAATGCTTCAATTAGCTTTAATGTTGTTTACTGTAATCTGTTTCAGTTTCATTTTCAGTTATTTTTCTAAACTGATTTTAGCTCTGCTCGATGATCCAAGATTATTTCAGCTTAGCTTTCAGCCAGAATTTTATTTTATTGAGTCAGAATTTGAGGTTCAGCTCATCAAAGAAAAAACCAAACCCAGTTTTTTCGTCTTTCCACTGTGTTGTTATACTCCACTTCGCTTGCTGCCAAATCGACTGAATAACTCTTGAAACTACAAAATATAGGACTTTTGGGCAAGACTGAAATTAATTTTAGTGGCCAAAACAGCGCTTAACCGATTCAAACTGCAGTACGAATTTCGGCAAAAATTACGCTACAACGTTCACCTTTTAGATTCAATTTTTGGGGATCAAAACTTTCTTGCTCAGTTGAACGATTATGGAATTGAAACTCGATAGTGGAACGTTTTCGGATTACGAATTTTAGTAGTTGAAGCTGAAGGACAGAAAGATTCAAACAATTTGCAAAAAACAACTTCAACCAAAAACACAAGTCACTGCTGACTAAAAATATTAGAAAATGGAGATAATATCGCGAATCTCGGATAATCTTACTTGTACTTCGTGGTCGAATTAAGTGACGCAGTTCCTGGAATGCAGCTGAACTTTCAGATAAATCAGAGCTAGTAGTCTGCTTTTGTAGCTTACTTTGGATGTATTTCAATCCTCCTGATGAAGAATACATTGCATGCTGATACTAGAGGCTTAAGGTGCTAGTGACTGGTTGCTGGTAAAATAATTTTGGCAAGCTATGTATAAGAATTTTATCAGTCTGAAGCTATAGGATAACGTAATTACACGAATAGCAAAGAATAAATAATTGAATATTTTGACAGAACAACTAGAAGCAGTTTAATAGTTTTTGACCATGGATTTATCGAGACTGCAGAATATCCTTTTGTGGCCTGACATAATGTTCATATGGGCTGAATGTCTTTGATAGCTAGTATTGTTTCAGTAACCGATTTTAGTTTCAGTTTCAGGTCGTTCAGAAAAGTGCATTTTCTAGCATTCAGAAATCATATAAAGTATAAATCAATGTTTAGGCTCTCACTGCAAAATATTAACGAAATAGTGGCATTAAATCGTCAAAACTTCATGTTTAAAGGAAAGACTGAAACTAGTTTCAGCCTGAGTTTCAGGTCTGTGCTCAAATTGGTTTCAGTTTCAGTGCCTGAAACATCATCATAGATAACTCATTGTGCTCTTGACCAAACGTGCTCGGCTTTGAATTTTGTAACTCAGACTAAGGATGATATGATATATGATATAGATGATTTCACAAAACCATTAATATTTTATGGCAAACCGAGAAAACACAGCAAATTACTTGACATTGCAAAGTAAAAACAAAATTAAGCTTTTTTAGGTCATTAGGTCAAAATCGGGTTGAATATAAAATAATTGCAAATTCGTCGAAGTAAGTTTTCCGACAAATTTTTAATATGTTACAAACTAATTCAGCTGACATAGGTGTGTACACACATAGGTGTGCACATTTTGATCTTTTACTTTTTACTTTTCAGAAAACTGGAGGCATTAATTTAGAATGAACCAGATTGCTCCTTTTTTCAGTCCTTTTAGAACCAAATGCTTTGGAGCCTAGAAATCGTCTTTGACTTCACAGGAGTATCCGACAAAGTAACAAATGAATCAGAAAAAATGTTCAGTTTCGCATGAACAACAAAACCATTGTTTCTAAAGATCCGAAATCATTTCAGAATCTTAGAGATCATCAAGCTATTTTTTAGAAAGATATATTTTTGCAAAGAGTTAAAGTAGCTAACTTGAATGCCTACACCAAGTGACACTAGCACCTTACACTGGATTGCACCAAAGGAGATAATCTCGAGCTTGAGATTATGTCGAGATTGTCGAGATTAGCTGAAGGTAATCGTCACCAAGCTTTTGCACCAACCAAAGTTAGAGATAATCCTGAAGTCAAGATTACCTCCAACTACTCAAATTTCGATCCTGCTCTTGAGTAGCATTAAATCTGGATAATCTCGAAGTTTCAACGAAAAATGCTTGAAGTTTCTTATTTTTGGCAGCACATTCAACCAAATTACTTTTATCAGGAGTACTTTTATAAAAGCAAACGCATGGTTGTAGTAGTATGTTTTGTAGTAAAATAATCGTGATATGCCACCTTAAATCGACACAAAAAAATCAAGTATAACCATACGTTTAAGGACTCCCGCTACTCACGTATTCTAGAATGTTGAACAACTTGTTGCATTTTATTTTCAAAATAAAATTAATTTTCTGTGAAATGCCTACATCCTTGCAGAAAAACACGATATATATATCATAGGAAACAGTTAAAACCATGTAATGGGTCGGTGGTCTTTGTTGGAGTCGTTGTTGTTGTTGTTGTTGTGCATCTATATTTTTGCAGATGACAGTTAATCTAATTTCAAATTACAACAAAGTAAACCTGACGAAACAATGCATTTTGATTGGTGAAATCATTAATCACATGACGTGAAAACCAGCATTCATTGGCTAATCCTTAGCTCGAGATAATCCATAACTTAAGTTGCAGATTGAATAACCTTTAACTAATTTTGGATGGTGCAGCAAATAATCTATAACTCAAAGCTAGAGACAAGCTACAGCTAATTTAATCTGGACCTTGAAGATTATCTCCAGCTTAAGCTAATGATAATCTTGACGTTGGTGCAAACGGGCGTAAATTTTGTAATCCAGCTATGCGGGTTTTCATGCTGTCGAGTTTGATTAATCATCAGCGAGATAGTCACAGATACATATGGGCTCACAATTTTTCCTGCACCTTGAACAATTTCTGTTTTAGTAAAATTTACTGTTTGTTATAGCTCAAATAGTAAACACGCTAACTTTAGTTTAGATTAAGGTGTTTTATTACAAGGCAAGCGTAATGCGAAAGTGTTATCATTTAGTCACCTCTTTGACTGGTCGAACTGACCAACTATTATTCTCAAGAAAGTTTCGTAAAATATTTAAAATGAGCTCTTAAAATCTGCAGAATGCAATTATCACGGGTATAGCTATAAAGTTTGCGAACGGTCCAATCCTGTGTTATGTTTTATGTTTTTCAGTTTGAGCCTGACTTTGTACTAACTCAATAAAACACCACTTTACAAACAAATGATCAGAAACTAAGAAAAGTTTTAGCTTTTATCGTAAATTCAAAATATATCTATTTCAAAAGTGTATATCAAAAATATCAATCTACACCATTTTTATGATTGGCGATTTGGTGTTTATACGTGCGGCGTTGCATTACCTGTACTTTAGGCAGTCAGCAAAGCAGCAAAGAAACTTTGACAACGGGTGAAGGCATAATATGAAAGGTCTGAATATTTTGTTTGCTATATCTTTTTGGCAGTGAATCTTACGTTCCCTGGAAGACGGTTCCCTTTGTCACTGTTAATTAAGGGTTGTGACCAGCTCTGTAATGTTTGCCGCTAATCCAAAATTTTCACATGAGACTTTTGAGAATGTATGCAGAAACTGTGGTCATTAAACATAAAAAACTAACTGCATGCGCTATTGGCTCTTCCCGGCCTGACAGACACAAATGGGTGAATTGGCACGGAGGGATCAAGACAACTTATGCACACTATATTATACCTGTATAAAGATTAGAGAAGGCAAATCTACCGATTCATTCGCAAGTTCTCAATCCAGTTAATGTCAGACTTAACCCATACTTACAATCTTATCCATCAAATTCATTCATTCATTCGTGCACAAACTTTGGTTTTGTTTCTATTCCCTGCTTAGTTTTGTATCAGCTACCATTCAAAACGTCAACTTTGCTTCATAATTTTAAGACCGTTATGTTAAACCTTTGGACAATTCTTACGTACAAACAACATCCATAATAACAGTGCAATATTTATCTCAGCTTACACATGCTTTAAAACGCCCGTGTTTTCAAAGTTCGAGTCAATCAAAGCTACTTTCCAACTATTTTAAAGCTGTCCTTATCAATGACCTTTTAGGGCTAAAGCCCTCCAGAGCTGAAGCTCTCAATAATCTAATAATTCCAAAATAGTCTGATACTACTCGAATGTTTAGGAGCCTAAGTTCCTTACTGCGAAAACACACATACATCCAAACACTTATGCTGTTGTGTAAGTTGAGATTTGATTTAAGCCTAAGAAAAGTATTAGAAGAATGGAGTGTACACATGACCTATGTAATCAGAATTCGATGAAATTTGTGCAAAGTCTGTCTGACGCGATTGAGTCTCGATCACTGGTTGATCTTTATCGTCGTTGTGGTATGGGTCAAGAGGCAAACATTTGCCTTCTGTAAGCGTTGTTTCTTCGGGTAACTGCGGAATACTGGAATTTCGCTGACTATCAATGTGTGCACCACCCCCAGGCTTGCGACATTTCCGCCGTATATGTCCGTACTTGTAACAATTGTAGCACTGCCGACTTTGGAATTGAGGCTGCTTAACAGTTGGCGCAGAAAAACTAGAGGAGCAGGTGGTGTTGCTTTCCAAAAATGCAGGAATCTGGTCATGGTCGTGAGCACTATTCTCAGCAACTACAGCGAAATTGAACGCTTCATTCAGGGATTCAAATGTAGATGGAAACCTATGCTTCAACTCAGTCTTAAGACCCAGGGTAAAGACTCTACTGAGGCACATCTGGTAAAACTCAGAATCTGCTTGATCATCATAAGCTACCCTAGCGTACTTGTGCAATCGCAAATAGTAATCAGTGACCGACTCGGAACTCTTTTGCTCAATGGTGTTCAACAGCTTCGTTGCAGCTAAAACATCGGATTGGCCAATGAACAATTCCTTTACCTCCTTTCTCATCAACGGCCAAGTGACACACAAATGTGCCTGACTTGCTTGCACAAGCTCTTTCGCTTTTCCACTGAACGTTGATGGCAACAAATCCATCATGACGGGTTCACTAAAACCCAGAGCGGCACATACACTTTCAAACTGGCTGAGATGGTCTAGGATATTCTCATGTTCAAGTCCGTAGAACTTGTTCAAATGTTGCATAGCACTAAATACTGCTTGGGTTTGATTATTCTCAGTAAGGATTCGAGCCAAACTGTTAACAGTTTCTCGCAGTTGGTTCTGAAGAGTCGACATGTGCACATCCAGAGCTGGAATGCTCCGATCTACCACGTTATTATCAGCCTGCATGCTTCCTAAATTCTCGCTATTTACGACAGGAGGGAAGGACATTTGCTGATTCGAGGAAGACTCGCACAAGGACTCATTGCAATCCAATTCAGGCTTGACGGAATCTAGAATAGACTGGGGAGTGTAATCCACGGAGGTAGTGTCCAAACCCTCCTGACATGAGACACTCGAATTCTTGAGAAGCTCCAACTGAGAGCGAAGGTCGGCAATCTTATCTCCGGCCTGATATTTCGGTTTTCGGCACTTTACTCTGGGTGGCTTGATTGCGATGCACTCTCCAGCAGCAGTTGCTTTAACTTTGGTACTACGGGGAAAGCTCGTTCCTTTCGAAAACCTACTGACGCGGTCCAATGACCTATCAGTTCTGCAATCTGGGATGTGAGACGGCGCTGGAGATGGCAGTGCTAACAACTCGTCTTGACGACCATGTACTTCAGGCTTTGGCAGAGGGGACCGCGGTGGCGATGGCAACTTTATGTCGCCGCCTTGGGAAGAACACTGGTAAGTAGGGCGAACAGAGACTAATTTTCGGGAATCTTGTGAAGGCTGAAATTCCCGCGAAGACCGCCGCTTGGGCGATTCCCCCATGCTAGGTGTGCCCTCGGGGCTAATAGACAAAAGAAGAGAACTATGACTGGCTAGCTGACCTGGGACAAAGAAATTGTTTTCTACAATTGGGAAACATGGATTCAACGAATCCTTCGCGAGATCACAGACTGATGAAGTACCAAGAGACTTACCGTCGTCAGAGAAGTCAGATTCAATTCCACTATCATCATCCACGGTTTGAGTTGCAACTGACAGCAACTTGTCTACACTATGAGTTACAGGGTTACAAATATTACGACAGCAACAAGATCGAGGTTTTCTCTTCAGTGCAGCAAAGAGGTGAAGCACTAAGCAACGAGTGACTTGGGATAGTAAGCTAAGAGGATGAGGGAAGATAATAGTAACTGCTAAAGATATGATTTGAATCCACATGGTATCTACCAAAAAAAAATAGATGATCTGAAAAAGTAGCAACTAATGGAAAAAGAAAGAGCAAAAGGCAGGAAACTAGCAATTAAGTCCTAGAAAAATTGATGCAAGATGGTTGAACGTAGGCAGTTATAGGAAAGCCAAGCTTTACTGATTTCCGTTTAGTGCTCGTGGGTTAATTTTTGTCAAAAGTATCCTCACTGGGGGCTCCAAAAATTATGCTGTGTAATGATAGGGCTTATGTTCCAAATGTAATCGGACCTTTCGGTTAAGACTTGGCTGGGCTGATCAGAGAATTGGCGCTGGTGCCTATCTTTACACTGGTCAGCGCGTACAGTTTAGACTGAACTTAGATTCAAGTTCCCGACACAGTGGTGTCCTAATGCCAGGAACCGAATAGCTGACCGGGAGGGGTACTTTTGTGAGCTCGTTTAGCAAATTCACACTGCGATAGTGGGGTCTTTTGGGGCTGGTTAGTCTCTAGCCTCTGGTACAGTCAGTAATCTAAATCTATTTTTGTAGAGGCAATTCCAAGCCTTTTCGGACTGAAAGATTACACCCTCGAAGCTTATGCCCTAATGAGGAAAATCAGTAACAGTTTAGCTTTCCCAAAATGCTGTTTAATATAGATGCACTGCAAGCGTATAACTGGTACAAATATTAAAGAAATACAAGAAGACTGCTAAATACACTGCAAACCTAAGATCATACAGATAAGACAAACATGGTATATGTCACAAAGACTACTGAGATTTGGCAATGACCAGGTACAGATACAGAATAAGCTAAGTTCTTAATTCATTTATGAACCAGAATAGTTCGCCGCAGTGTTATTGACAGTTAATTAATAATTTCAGATTTGGTCAGTTAATTGCCTAACACGTAGATTATTCTATCATTTTAAACACTAAACTACTTAACAAAATTGGTTATGCGGTCTATAGATTCTGGCCCTCACTAGTAATTCACAATATTCATAGAAAAACCATCAATTTCGTCACAGATATAAAACACAAAAACTATACTTCTATTCGATCTTGTTTCACAGCATTAAATTTGTGGGGTCGACGATTCCGTTTATGCAGTCACATTATACTCCATTCCAAATACCATTGTGTTCACCGTTGTTATAACGGATTGGTGGGAATAAGAAACTGTCTTTACGCCAAGGGCACAAACGTAGAACCAAAACAGCTAGCAGCGACAGATTACGAAGGCCAGATGGCCAGGCCAGGCCAGGCTCAGCAAAGTAAATGTCCTGGTTAACAAGATTCGGAAGCTCGAATCAGTAATGGCTCGAAATATAATAGTAGGACCACGAGCAGCCTGACTGGCCAAGGCTTGATTGATACCTGAATCAAATGGGTTAAAACCCGTTAATCATCAGCAGATACGCGGGTTTTAACCCAAGAATCATTATTCGCAGATTTGTGACATTCGCTTAATATGTACAACATTTGAGTACTCAGCACGTCAATTTTGTAATAGTTGCAAATTCGCTTCGTGCTGGTGTTAAACGAGTCGATTCCTTAATTCTAGCTTTAAAAATTCGCTGAACAAGTTTTAGCTCTTATACTAAGGTTTAGCTAGCAGTTTCAGATTCAGATTTAAGTTAAAGTTAAAAGCCCAAGTTTCCTGCTGTTTTAGTCCAATTTTAAAAAACAGCTCTAGTTTACCAGCGCTATGATTAAAAAGCAAGGAAGCAAACTCAAATTTATGTAATATCTGCCAAGTCTGATGTTTATCCAAACTTGCGCACAATGAATATCTAAAACTACTGAACCTCCAAGTTTCAGGCTAGTCTTAATGTTTTGTTTAGTCGCAATAACCCTGTTTCGGTTTGCTCCCGTTTAAATAACAATAAAATTTCCGCAATCACGTACGATTTAATCTAATGCTAGATTTCGATAGTTGCTCTGAATCGCACCTTTGTTTTGAATAACTACGACTGCGCAATCTGACCAAAAACAACAATTCGGGACATATTTCAGATTGGGCATTCATTGCCTTCCTGTTTTGTTATGCAGCGCACCTAAAGTGTAATAATAATTAATACGAACACTTCCACAAATCCACGAACAATGATTAGCATTCGAATTATCGAGTTAAGATGCAAAAGACTTTAGAAAACGTAATTACGTCCGGTTTTTATCTCTCGCTTTTTTAAAAGGGATGCCGGTCAGTTTCAGTGAAACGTTAATTATTCTTGCATTCAAATGAATCTAATCAAAAGATCTTTTTATTAATTTTAAGAATTTGGATCCGGCGTTTCTCATTGCTATTAAAAATTAGACAAACATCTTGTTTTCGCATAAACAAAAAGGCATCTGAGATAGCTACCCAGAGTTAAACTAACAAGTCACGCCGCCGACAGGAAACAAAATGGCGTCTGGAATCTTGAAAACTATAACTTCAAACTCTAAACTTTGCTGGATTCTAAAATTAATGAGACCAGGTGTAGAACAAAGCCTAATTAATGGGACTTTAGAATTTTATGATATTGAAGCTTTGTTGAGGTAGACCAAGCTTGCAATAAAGGCCAAGAAATTAATGAAGTTTTGGAAATTTCAAGAAAGAAAGTAATGCAGACTTCGCACGACTGCAGCTAACGGAACCACAATCAATGTATCAATGTATCAATGTATCAATCAATCCGATGTAAATACCGACCTCTAGCTGCGTAAAACTGGAGAAGCAAAGAAGAGTTCCTGTCTTGACTCAAGTTAAAGGTCAATCCGGCTTCCGGCGAAGAGTACATTAAATGGTCATTATTTTAAAGGATAGAGCCCACAAATGTTTCGTCTATTAGCTGCTTCTGCAACTAGTCACTACAGGCACCTGTTAACGCAAAGTGATAAGAAAATTGAAACAAATGCTTAAGATTCAAAAATATGACCATAGTTATGGGTTCTGGTAATTTCCACTTGTTTTGGATGTTACATTTTTACCGGGCTTGGCTTAACAGAGTCTAAGGATCAGCTTGGGATCGGTGTTAAGAATAATGCTGTGTTGAAATAGGTCTAACTTAATATATATTCACAAACAGATATGATTCGCACGTAAGCTTGATCGTAATACATACAAAGACAATCCCTAAGTTTTTGTACACTAACTGATTATATTTCACGATTTCATGAAACATTCAGATTAAGAGATCGATTCCGAGTCACAAAGCTAATTTTGAGTTCTATTTCATTACACATTGAGTTACACAATCTGTGGTTTGTTGACGTCTGTGGTACCCTTGCGTTTTTTCACGATTTTCTTTAAATTCAGTTAAAATGCTCTAAGTAATGCAGGAAAGCTAAATATTTATAATATTCTGGGCTTCAGACGCCTATCCTTTCGAAAATTCACCTCCAATAGATTCATCTCTCAGCGGCATTACCTTTCCTTCCACCGTCCAAAATATATAATTTCGGAACATCATCTCTAGTCGATGACCGGATTTCTGTTTTCTTCTGAGTTTCATTCAATTCCACGAAGGGAGTGACTTGGAAAGGGAAGAACGGTTACACACAAAGGATATTAAATATTTGATAAAGTCCTCCTTAAGTCTTTCCAACTCTTGCATTGACTAAGATACATGTCATTCGTGACTTGATCCTGAAACGTTTTTCAAAACAGTCTTCCCTCTGACGACAAATAAGGTGTGGTAAATTTCGTAGAGTTTTAAAGGTGGGTATTCGATTCCGTGTATTTTGGGTTTTATAGCGCTCAAATCTCAGCGAAATTTGGTTAAACTGGCAGTTTTCAAAACATTTATGGTACTCCTGCTGCGCTAGTGCAGCAGGCCTCTTATCCTTGTTCTGCTACCTTTGTTCCCAGCAGTGACATCCAAAGATAAATGTTTGCATGAAAGCTTGTTAGCATTGCTTTAAAATAGAGCAGAGCATAATTTACACTCACAGCCCAATTCTATAATTGAAAACTTAAAAGCATATGAGTATTGAAAATTTTGCAACTGTAGTTGTAAGTCCCCAGTAACTGTTGAAAAATATAAAATAAATGGGTAAAAAAAGTTGATACCTGGGCTTGTCTGGCTGGCTAGCACTCCTTTTTGCTTAATTACTCAGTAAAAAATAGTTTCCGCTACAATTTATGTAAAAGTTCTACTGACAACATTTAACCTTTTTGCAGAAATCACAGCTTCTTTATCTATTCATTCCTTTAGCTAGAACAGCCACACCATTGTTGCTACTTATGTTTTCTTAAGCCGTAATTTTAATACTTTCAATTCCCTTCTATTACAACTGTTTTTTGTTCAAGCCGACGCTTATGCTTGCTATTTTGAGAAGGTTTTGTGATCTTTTATCTCGGACTTTACATTATATAGTGCACCTTGTTCAGCTTGGAATTATGTTTCAGTAGAAGTGGAGTATAAAATGCATTGCCGCCAGCTAAACAAGAGGTTCTAATTGTCTTAAAGAAGCCGATACAGTCTTGTACCAGCAGTAGCTGCAGAAAATAAACTTTGTGTTAATTTTGCCTGGAAATTTAGGAAAAATCCATAGATTACGCCTAATTTGCAGCACACTAATCGTACCTCCTGGCTAGCTGGATGTGAGTTCGATTTTAACGAATCGAACTTCTTTATATGTATATGACTGAATTAAGACCAGCTGGGAGTAACAGTACCCTTCCGCCAAAACGCACCCCAAAGGTTTTCTCGTCCAAAACCTGTTTGGAGCAAGAAATTTTAAATTTTAGATAAGATTAATTTAAATTTAATATGGCCTTAGCCACTAGTCCATTCATTTTTATCATATGTAGCTTCATTTTGGTTGCTATCCGAAGTTTAGGGAAGCGAGTACGGAAAATTGGAAAATCTGGATTTTTCCGGTTCTTGCACAAAATTCGCCCAAAACACCTGATCATAGAGATCCCTTTGAAGAGATGAGCTCAGGTCATTGAGGGTGGGGACACCCATACCCCGCACCCCGGCATAAGCAAGTTGCTGTTTAATTAGAAAATCAATTGTTGGTCATGTTAAATATTGTTGGTAAAATGGTTTCAAACTCGAACCCCGTCAAAGATTGAAAGTCAGCTCCAATTTCAGACCATTTGACGGTGCTCCTGTAAACTGTGTTATTTCCTTGCAAAAGCACAGTTTCGTTTGTTTTTCAATTCTGAGCTTCCGGCAGTCTTTAATGCATTTTTCGGAGCAAAAAGTCCCGGCGCCAATTTTCCTAAATTGTCTTGAAAGCGGTCAAATGGGGGTTTTAGTCGGAAGGTTAACTTAATCAAGTTTTCAGCTAATTTCCTCCTCTCCGCATAGAAGTACACCAATTTCATTCAGTCCATGAAGTGAGTTTCCGTTTTTTCCCTTTTTTCTGAGGCGCTGGCTATCCCGTTTAGCAGCAAACATTTCCAATCAGAGAAAGCGAAAAAATAACTTCAATTTGAGCTTCAATTTTTGCTTTCCGACTTTTCTCTTTGAGGATAGACTAATTGGATTGAGGGCGAAAACGGTGTCAATTGAGATCCATAAATTTCCAGTGTAGAAAGAAACAAACTGGTGAAAACAAAAATCCAATCGTTAAGGGCAACCTTGGCGAGATTTTTCCTGTGTGTGCATATACAACTTTAGCCTTAATTTCAAGTTTTTAAAAAATCAAATATTGTTAAAGTTAACCTTGTGTTGATTGGATAGGCGGTTTCACTGGATTCTGGGATCAGTTTTAATGAACAAATTATTATCGGGTATCACTTGCAGTAAATACTATTTATTTGATACAAAATAGTCACAATTCCAAACTGAAATGGAGATGAAATTTGCTGTGGCTGATCTGATACCCACATTTCGGCTCGAAGTTTTAAATTTTACAAAATTTTTATTTACATTGTGCATCACGACAAATGTTTAGACTGCGGATTTCGCAAGCATATATATGTCGTGCATATCAAATTTAAATTTTGAGTTGTTTCGTTTAGTTCTCCACACGCTCTTACAAGCTCTTAAGAGGTTTTGAAATTTGAGTGAGGGTGCAGCGGCACACTGAAGCAAGTTTTTGCAAACTAACTTGAATTTTTAGCTTTTTGTTTTATGTCTAAGGGCCTTTTCGCGCGCGAGTTAAAAGAGTAGAGTTAAAAATTTTTAACTCGTTTAACCCTGCAGGCGAGTTAAAATGAACTGTTTAACTCTTTTAACCCTGTGCGCGAAAAGGATTGAGTTAATTTTAACTCTTTTAACTCGTTTAACTCGCTGCGCGAAAAGGCCCTAAGGAAATATGTATAAGTATATCGTATATTTCTCCGTACAATCTTTATCAGTTAATCGCGATCAAAAGCATGTTGGTGAACCTTTGGAGCAGTCAGATGACAGGTCACTGGCCACATTGATTTTGGCTGGTAGGATTGGAATTAAAATTTTGATTTAGAACTTTGAAATTTTATAATACTTGATCAAACTTGACAGCCGCCGCATTTCTGTAACAATGAAGGTCAAGTTTGGCAGTCATAAAACTTGAAAATTATTTGAAATATATATATTCAAAGGCCTAAATGTCAACTCTGAGAACTCAAAATTATTTTAGCACCCAAATCGTCTTATTTAATTCCAAAAAAATCCATCGAGGCTGCCATGATTCGAACCTTGAATCTCCTGATCCGTAGTCAGGCGCGTTATCCATTGCGCCACAGCCCCTGTGAGACGATAATTGACTATGCAGCAAATGTAGTTTGAGCCTACAGAAAGGAATTCCACAGTTACTGGACCAGTCTGTATTTATCTGCAACTGTCCATGTGTGTGCCTACGTTTCGTTTTCCATACAAAAGCAAACAATGCAGTATAAGGCGTTTACAAAAGTAAACAAGCTTAGCTGATTGTTATGTAATACAACAAGTAGGCCCCAAAAGGGGCATTATTCATTGGTAGACCTGTTATTATTCAATTAACTACAATTAAATCATTTGCTCTGCCAGTAGATACCCCGATTGGACTGTGTAGAAGAAATCCTCGTATTGGGAAACCGCCAAAAAAGTCCCCCATTTGAAGAAGTCGCCAGAAAGAGGTCCTCGTTTGTTCGAGTTCGCTAACTCGGGCTAAGGCCTAAGACTGACTGAATCTGATTGACTGTTGACATCCCTCGTTTCAAAACAAGAATTCTGTTTGTGAATTATTCAGAACTATCACAATCCCTAACTAAACCAACACTACTTTTAACTCAGCGTTTACTTGGAGTACTATTTAAATGTATCATTTGCTTTATAAAAACCTAAGAAAGTTTAAACAAAATTTTTTGTCTGCAGGTCTCCTATTTTTTAGTACTTTTGCGTTTGGCCCTTATTGTTTCTTATAAGCTTTAAATTCTATCGCCAAAATCTAGTGCGATGGAGTAGTGTAAGCCTGGTTGTCACGGTGTGATTTGTTTTTGAGAATTTTCCCCCGTAAAAATTAACCCGTTGCGAATTTTCCGACAGGAATTTTGCACTAATGTAAAAATGATGCCGATTTCAGCTTATAAATTAAGTTTGATTGTAGCAACTAGTCATATCTTTGAAGATGGCATATGATTAGCGTAATCCGCCAAAATAACTATGTATTCATTATGATATTTCTACTGAAATACAAAAATGAAATCGATATATAACGAATAAAATTTCTTTAAACTCAGAAATTTTATAGTATTAATTATAATCATTATTGTATTCAACTGCATATATATTTCGCCTTTGATAAACCTTAAAAAATTCGGAAATGATGCTTAAATCTTCAAGATAAATAGATAGAATAAAATTCTTAAAAAATTTCTAATGTTAGGCTTCTAATATTTTATAAGTTCATTTCTAAGTAAAAATAAGTAAATTAAAATACTGGAACTTTTAGCTTCGAACTCAAACTTTTATGTAGGGCAAACGTATAAAATAAATTTAACTAAAATTTATATTCAAGTTAAATTCAGAAATTTCATTGAATTAAATTGAAAGTAGAAATTTTAGTTTGAAAATTGAAATTTTATTTAATTGAAATTAATCTAAATTTTTCACGTAAAAGTGAATTTCCTTAAAGAAAGATTTCACTGCAACCATATCGTTGCAATGCTCAAGATGTGCTCTATTTAATGGTCCAAAGCAGTTTGCTGTAGCTTGCTGCTATAAAAAGTTCAGCTTAACAAACTATCAAAGTTACCATTTTTTGCAATTTCTGGTAGTCTTTTAAGCTTAACTTTTTATAGCAGCAAGCTACAGCAAATGCACCATTAAATAGAGCACATCTCGAGCATTTCAACGATGTATAAATCATGCTCTAAAGTTCTGTTGATTTCTTGCAATAAGCATTTGAAGTTGACCAACTTTTGTTTGGGGAGGGGGGATAAAGTTAAAGAGATCCCATCTAAACGCCTAGGATTTGTTACAAGATCTTTTTAACATTAATTGAATCTACAATTGAGTGCTGTGATTAAAATTAGTGCACCCATCAACTCTTCATAAATCTGTTGAGCGTAATTTGAAGCTAAAATTGAAATCTGCTTTAAATGCGCCCGAAGACATTTGGAGGAGCCATTTTTTACCCAAATTGCGAAATTTGAACAACACTCGATTAAAACAAATTTGTTTATAGAGCCCTATAAAATGGTGATATTTAGCTCAGGACAAGATCGGTGCCAACGCCCTTTCAAATGTGCTACTTACTATTCTACAACTACGTATTACTTTTCAGACTTTTCAGGAATGAACCGGACTCAGACATGATTAAAAGTCATGTTCTTTGACTATTTTCCACCAGTGATTTGCAGAAATGTTTATTCCTAGTGGATTAGCATTATCCTATTTTAAACTTCAACCGGCTGCCGGAGGATGGCCCCAGCTTTAGTCCTAGTGAGCCTTCCTTGGTTCCGGCATGAACTCTGATGTCAGACTCCACCGAGCTCCCCTCTGGTCCAGAACCTCCATTTCACAACTACTACTACTACTGCAACTGCTACTGCTGCTACTGCAAACGTCTTACAGTTCCGCACAGTTTATTGACACAGCCATGACCACTGGTACTGGATGTGCCAATGATACCTTTATCGTGGACAGATTGCTCAGTCGTCATGACCGGCGCAAAGTCCCAAACGGTGGCCACGTTCTGGTCACTGTGGAACTATGGGTCCAGGAAATTTCGAAAATTATCGAAATTTCCTCCGAATTTGAGCTGGACATTTACATAACCGAGCAGTGGGAGGATCCCTCGCTCGCCTTCATCGATGACAATCCCTGTAAGATGAATCTGTCGTTGGACGCGGAGACGATCCTAAGACAGATCTGGCAGCCCAATGCCTGTTTTGTGAACTCTAAGAATGCCTCCATACATCGATCTCCTTACAAAAATGTCTTTCTCATGATCTATGCCAATGGTCAGCTGTTACCAAAATTTGTTGTGTTGTCAAAATAGTAACCAGTTTATTTTAAAGCTTTCTTTTAAATGTTCTAGTGGTGTATAATTTTCCAACCTTATCTTTGCCATAGGCTGCATACTGGCACACTGGAATGGCTTCTGCTCTAGGAAACCCCGGAAAATTGGGAAATTGAAAATTGAAAATCAACGAAAATGCTTAGCTCGTCCCTCTTTGCCTAGTTTTCCTTCACTCAATATTTCAATTACTAATTGTAAAAGCCAAATCTAATTGTCTATTACAGCAGTACGGATATTAGTAGTTAAGTTGTTATGAGGTCCCTTGTTCATGGTTGTTAGTTAATGTATATCTATGTTGTCTGTTTAGGTACTGTCTGGGTCAATTATCGTATCAAGTTGATCGGCCCCTGCGAGAAGGATCTGAAAACGTTCCCCATCGACAGACAACGATGCTCTCTTACCTACGAAAGCTACAACTACAATACCGATAACGTTCTCATGCGATGGATCCCCAACAATCCCGTCCTACTACTCAAGGATATTAAGCTTCCTGACTATGAATTGCTCAACACCAGTACTGCACACGTTGTACAGGTAGGACTGTTTTGGCTTAGGCTTAGGTGTAGCCTTAGGCTTTTCGGGTCGGAGTTGCTGTAGTGACACATCTTACTTTTGTTCGTTCTTTGATTGGACTTAGGCATCTGTCACAAAGTCTTCGTTAACTGCAAACACCGTTGTGATACCTACCGACTGAGTTAAAACGGAGTCTCAACTCAATGCTATCAGAATTTTGTGCCGATACTGAAACGTCTGAATCCTAAATCCGTCTTCTAAAATGTCGCCTGTATTGCTATGGTATACTCTAACTCTACTGTTTGATTTTTGTTGGTTGCAGAACTATCCGCCAGGTCAATGGGACGAGCTGACGGTGACTTTTGTATTTCAACGACTCTATGGTTTCTATATCCTGCAGGCCTACGTCCCAGCCTATCTGACTGTGTTCATTTCCTGGGTCTCCTTCTATCTCGGTGCTAAGTCAGTTCCCTCCAGAACCACCGTCGGCGTCAACTCACTTCTCGCCCTCACTTTTCAGGTACTACCTACAATAAAATCTCACTACTCCATGGTCCACGGTTAATCCAATCCAACCTTGATTCCATCGGGTTTGGGTTAAAACCTAATTTTAACCTGGACTTGTCGTGAAACTCGAGGTTGGGCCTTTGATAAGAGTATTCCAAATCTGAAGCAAATAGTCTGGGGGTTATTGAGTCAGGAAAAGGTTCAGCGAAGTGAACTGAGTTAAATTTAGGCAGATCGATCCTCTTCATGAAAAGAGGAGCAACTTATAAAAGATATTTTTGGCTCCCAGCATTCTTGACTTGATTCTTGACAAGCCCTAGGAAAGGTTTTTGTTTAGATATGCATTTTTACTGTTCCATTAACTATATAATGTAAAATTAATGCTGATTCTTGCGACAGAAAAGAGAAATCCAACCGGACTTCCAGAGGAGCTGACTCTTTAAAATCATATTCTACTTCTGTTGGATTTTCCTTAGGTTTTTATGGTTTTTTCTAGTTTGGATCCATCATAAAAAATTTGCCTCGAACTTCGGACGTGAAAGCGATCGACGTTTGGATTCTCTCTTGCATGGCCTTCATATTCTGCTCACTTCTGGAACTGGCCGTTGTTGGCTATATGACCAGAAATGAACAGGTTACAAATATACAGCAGTTAATAATTGATTTAACAAGAATCATATTCAGAACTAAATATTCTACTGAATGAAATGAATACACAAGAAGAGAACGCGATTATCAAATTTATGGGGTTTAATTTGAAATTAGTTAAATTAATTTTAATTTTAATTGTGATCTGTCTTAATATATTGCAGCCGTCAGTAATAAAATGTCGCTGCTCATGGACGTGCTGGTCCTGCCCGACCTGGACTGCCAACAAGATCGACGAATTCTCAATTGTGGCGTTTCCCCTCTGCTTTCTCATCTTCAACATCTACTATTGGCGCTATTTCCTTGGATAATCCTCCTTTCCCGCCGAAACCACATTCCTTGCGTAGATTTCTTGTTGTAGTATTCTTTAAATGTTTTTATTTTTTGTGTATTCAGTAAAATGTTTGACAAATATTACATACGTAAGGGATGAGGCATCAGCACCATTTAAAAATGGGCTTTGAAAAATAGCCTATCAATTGTATTCCTATCCTCAGCTGGCGTCCGTATTTTGGATGAATGTGTGCGAAGCGAAATGCAATACATGTTGTTTCTTTCTCCGGAACAGACGAAAGCAATGTATGGTATTAAATGCTACAAAACCCCATAAAAACGTGTTTATACTGCAAAAAAGTAAATTTCCAGAGAAAACACCAACTTAAAAACACACTGAAAAGCAAAAGCGTAATTTTAAAAAGTTCTGGCTCTAATATCGAATTAAAACGAGGATTACTAAAAGAAAACTTGTTTTGAAACGCGGGCACTGGTGGACAAAATTTAGAAGCGTGGACATGCGGGTTGAATATAAAATAATTGCAAATTCGTCGAAGTAAGTTTTCCGACAAATTTTTAATATGTTACAAACTAATTCAGCTGACATAGGTGTGTACACACATAGGTGTGCACATTTTGATCTTTTACTTTTTACTTTTCAGAAAACTGGAGGCATTAATTTAGAATGAACCAGATTGCTCCTTTTTTCAGTCCTTTTAGAACCAAATGCTTTGGAGCCTAGAAATCGTCTTTGACTTCACAGGAGTATCCGACAAAGTAACAAATGAATCAGAAAAAATGTTCAGTTTCGCATGAACAACAAAACCATTGTTTCTAAAGATCCGAAATCATTTCAGAATCTTAGAGATCATCAAGCTATTTTTTAGAAAGATATATTTTTGCAAAGAGTTAAAGTAGCTAACTTGAATGCCTACACCAAGTGACACTAGCACCTTACACTGGATTGCACCAAAGGAGATAATCTCGAGCTTGAGATTATGTCGAGATTGTCGAGATTAGCTGAAGGTAATCGTCACCAAGCTTTTGCACCAACCAAAGTTAGAGATAATCCTGAAGTCAAGATTACCTCCAACTACTCAAATTTCGATCCTGCTCTTGAGTAGCATTAAATCTGGATAATCTCGAAGTTTCAACGAAAAATGCTTGAAGTTTCTTATTTTTGGCAGCACATTCAACCAAATTACTTTTATCAGGAGTACTTTTTATAAAAGCAAACGCATGGTTGTAGTAGTATGTTTTGTAGTAAAATAATCGTGATATGCCACCTTAAATCGACACAAAAAAATCAAGTATAACCATACGTTTAAGGACTCCCGCTACTCACGTATTCTAGAATGTTGAACAACTTGTTGCATTTTATTTTCAAAATAAAATTAATTTTCTGTGAAATGCCTACATCCTTGCAGAAAAACACGATATATATATCATAGGAAACAGTTAAAACCATGTAATGGGTCGGTGGTCTTTGTTGGAGTCGTTGTTGTTGTTGTTGTTGTGCATCTATATTTTTGCAGATGACAGTTAATCTAATTTCAAATTACAACAAAGTAAACCTGACGAAACAATGCATTTTGATTGGTGAAATCATTAATCACATGACGTGAAAACCAGCATTCATTGGCTAATCCTTAGCTCGAGATAATCCATAACTTAAGTTGCAGATTGAATAACCTTTAACTAATTTTGGATGGTGCAGCAAATAATCTATAACTCAAAGCTAGAGACAAGCTACAGCTAATTTAATCTGGACCTTGAAGATTATCTCCAGCTTAAGCTAATGATAATCTTGACGTTGGTGCAAACGGGCGTAAATTTTGTAATCCAGCTATGCGGGTTTTCATGCTGTCGAGTTTGATTAATCATCAGCGAGATAGTCACAGATACATATGGGCTCACAATTTTTCCTGCACCTTGAAC
>JASAND010010220.1:0-24480 GCA_030248195.1 Trissonchulus latispiculum
TATTGCTCTGAGTTTGATTATTAATTGAGTTTGATTATTAATTGACTAATTGATTCTGGTTTGATTTAAGTGATCCAATACTCTGTACTCTGTTCTGATTTTCTGATTTTGCATCCAATTCTGTTTCTGTGCTTGATTTCTGTACGAAATTCGGTTTTCTGTATTGGATTATGTTTTGCTCCTATTTCTGACAAATGGACTGACGGCATTAGCTAGGTACTGTTGTTTCATTTTCATGTATTTCTATTTCTGGGTAATTCTGGGTTGATTGTGATTGTCGCCGCTTTTGCGGCATGCCATTTTGAAGGTGTTTGCTGAACTGTGGTTTGATGCGATCTAGTGGCCTTTGTTGAGAGAATTTCAAAAGAAAATGTATCTTGGAAATTTATGATTCTGTTTACGAAAAAGCTCAAAATTTGGGGACTTATCTCCCCAGGAAACTAAGTGGGGTTAATGCGTCTAAGTTTGGGATTTTTGGGAGCCTCCTTCACCCCGTGAGCTGGGTTCATACGTCACAGAGAAGTGACGTATGATAACACACACATACAAGAAACGCACTACATGAAAGGGAGCCGCAAGCTCCGCCTCCTGCACGTCACACACTCTGATTGACAGGTCTTCCCCAAACTCCAAAATTTTCCCAAATTTCAAATCAGTCGTGGTTTGGCAGCCCCTGAGCTCAGTTGCGTCTTTTCTGACTTGTTCTTGATTTTGCTCGTCAGTGCGGATTTTTTGTGACCGAGGGCCCGTGAAGGGAGAGACCGGTCAGTCACTTTGGATTGTGGATACGGTCTTTTTGCTGACCGATTTGTATTGGGCTAGCCACGACTCGACAGTTTTATTTCTTGAACCATTTTCTGCATTTGTGATCTGATTTTTATTCTGTGGACCGTCTGCACCCATTCCCGGAGGACCTGCCAATTGGACACAGCACACGCGGACTTGAAGCAACGAGGTAGCTTGATTTGTAAGTTGGTATGATGAAGGTTTAACAGAAAGAGAAAGTTTATTCACTGAGAAGCTGAGTGTTTCAAAGAGTTTCTTAAAAACCTAGGATTGAACAGGGATAACCGTAAACTTTTCCACTGTGTATTGTATGCCGTGCCCACTGTTCCTTGTCATATCTGTAGTTTGATGCTCATGTACTATGACTGTTGTATTAACTGTTACGTATGTTTGGTAAACTGTAGATAACCATATATGTTGTCTGTAATAATAATAATACCTATTTCATTAAAATAATAATTTAATTAATTTTATTCATTGACTGGGCTTTGTCTGCGCTTGAGCGAGTATTAGAACATAGATAGGTATTTTACAGTAACTAAGGATTTGAGAATTAACCTGAGAGATTAGCTCAATAGAACTGCTCTATATTGTTAGTTTAGGACCCCTGTGATTGTGATCGACTAGTTAGGAGGTTTGAATAAAGGAATGGATGTCTGTGGACGTCTGAGTAAAGTCTAGAAATCATTGACAAAAGGAAAGAAAACGACCCCCGAATACCCTTTTCTTTACATATATATACTTGGAAATAGATAACTTGAATCTTAAAATGTGGCAACTTTAAACCAATTAGAAAATGTTTTCTTTGCCAGTCTATGGTTCAAGGATCGAGACATGACATTCAAAAGAGGCAAATGGTGTCTGATAATATGTTGAAAATTACCCTATTTTTATAGCATCAACTTTTAATGCCAGATTTTGGCTAAAATAGGCAAAAATTGAAAAATCCAGTGAAACCGGAAATTTTGTGTTAATTTGACCTGTTGAGCGATGTTTTCAGAAATCATCTGGTGCCAAAGGGACTCACTTTGAGGGAAGGGGCTTTTATGGGTCACCTGCCCTGGCTTTGCCTAGGGACAAGTCTGGGGTACCGAATTCCTAGCAGGAGAACGGTGCTTTTGAGCTAAAAATTAAATCATTTTAACCCTAAATATAAGCTTGAAATAGTTTAAAATGTTTTAAAAGCCCTAAAACGACAGGATGTCATTTTAATTCGAGAAGAGTGAATTGTTTGCTAAACTAAGTATGAAAATGCCAGCACATTATGGTTTTATTCTGTATTCAGTGACATATTGTCTACTTGTGGTTACCTGTTAACCTTTATTTGCTACTACTTTGTCGTTGAATAAAAGTCACCGTTTCGCATTTTGTACTTTAAGTTATTGTAGTTTTATAGGTATATATACCAGAATACATGCTCTGTGCTCTATTTCGCCTGGAATTGATTTGCATTAGAGGCCGCTTCTTATTTGCTGGGGGAATGAAGTGAGGCAGAAATGTGAGTAGGTAACATGGAGTAAAGGCAGGAACTGAAGACTACCCCATAGTTCGTGTATAAGTAAGAGTACATACAAACTAAGGGCCTTTTCGCGCAGCGAGTTAAACGAGCTAAGAATTAAAATTAACTCAATCCTTTTCGCGCACAGGGTTAAAAGAGTTAAACAGTTCGTTTTAATTCTTCTGCAGGGTTAAAAGAGTTAAAAATTTTTAACTCTACTCTTTTAACTCGCGCGCGAATAGGCCCTAAGAGTGTGACTGTGGGAAGAGTTACGCTCTTACTTATTAGGGTCGCGAGTTTAGTCGCTTTCGACATGATCTAAACGATAACTTCTGACACCCCTCAAATTAGACCCATCACTTCAAACAAATTCGCACTCTATGCTTGTGCGCGAAGCTCTCAACAGACGCACATTGAACCAACCAGCTGAGTTCCTGTGTTTTAGAGCTTTAGAACGTAGGCATAGCGTGCGAATATGTATGAAGTGATGGGTCTAATTTGTGGGGGGTCCGCCGATATTGTGCAGATCATGATCATGTCGCAATCCTAATAACTGAGAGAGTAACGCTGGCCACACTCTTAGTTATTATGTACTCTTGGTATAAGGTCGCACAATGAGGTTATTATATACTCCTGGTATAAATAAGGTCGCACAATGAGGTTATTATATACTCTTGGTATAAATAAAGTCGCACAATGAGGATTATGAGGAAAGTCCACGGAAACTTTCTTGGAAGGATGGAATTATTTTATCAAGCAATACTGGCTACAGTTCTGGTTAGATACAACGTTCTTGGAAAGCTAGGATCCTTCGCGAATTTGATAAACGTAGCTTTACATCACTTCACGAAGGCTGGCTTGGATATTCCTTCGCACGTATTCTCAGTTCTACTGCAGTTCTACGGCAGTTCTACAACTTACAGTTGTTTCCGTAGGCGGTTTCCGTTTCAGATTTAGTTTCAGTCGGAGTTCAGTTCATTCAAAAAAGTGCAGTTTCTATCTAGGTTGCAGAAAAAATATAAAGTGTTAAGTTGAAGATTATTGAGGCTTCCACTGCATAATACTAACTAATTTAATATATAGCTTATATATAGCAGTCTAAAAGCTTCAAATCATCGGTTTTGAGGAAGTTCCAGTCCCACTTTTAGGTCTGCTCTAAAAATCTTCTGCTCATCCGGAACTGGAATGGGAGTCATTGATGTGTAAATCTGAATCAAATGCCTAAGAGCAGTTGCCTGAAGAATGAGCCCTCGATTTCGATTGAAATTGGTAAATTTGGAAAGCTTGGTAGCGTTTTAGCAAAGAATGAGACTTGTCGAAGTCTTCCACTGGCTTGAATTCCACTATTCACTATCCACTATTCTGACCCATTTTTCTAATTAAGATTCTGGCAGCAACAGACTTACAATTTACGTACTACCACAATGACTAGTATTTTCGAAAACTAGAAGAAAAAGTATATACTTAGCTGTTTGCAGAATGATATATATCTGAAAATTTCAGGTTGTTCAAAACTGGTAAAAATTCATCGCAAATAACTGCAAAATATTTCCAAAACTATATCAGATCCAAACCGGATCAGATCTTCTAAGTAACTAGGGCTGTTCCCAGAACGTGTAGCGGGCTCTGCACCCAGCAGGGTCGGGCACGGTGAAAAAACGTTGAGCCCCGCCCGGTGGAATTTTTAGGCCCGCTACAAGGCCCGGGCCCTCGCGCAAAATAAGTTTTTTCATTAGAAACATTGTTTTATAAACCCTCATTGGTGTAGTGTCTTATTACAAAGGTGACAATTTAAAATTCTATACATGCTTCCAACATTCACGCTTTTCTCCTACTTCAGTTATGTAGTCGCCGCACCCACTATCGAACGATATCTTTCTTGGTGCACTTTAATATCTGCTATAATGGTTCAATTTATCTTAGCCAACGTTGAAATCATTTTATTATTAGCATAATGATTCCGTGAACTGAGACAAGATACCGATTTTTAGATGTAAATCAGTGAAAAGCAGATATCCCTCTCCCAAAGATCGAAAATGCTTTCGATAGAAGTCAGCACTGTTAATTTTCAAGTCATTGGCATTTTGCAAATGTGGAAGGAAACAGTCTATTTATATATGTAATTATTATTAACGTTTTTATACTTAAAATTAAATATAGTTTACACTTAGAAGTGTATAGAAACGATAAACTACGTCCTAGACGATGTAGCGGGCTCAGGGCCCAGGCCCGGTGTCGTATAATATTTTTCCCCCCGTGATATTTTTCCCCCCTATAGGGTATAATATTTTTCCCCCCGTGATATTTTTCCCCCCTTTCAGCTATAATATTTTTCCCCCCTCTGAATGAAACCCAGCCAAATGATGCAGCATATTTAACAGGGTCAAAGCAGTAACTCAGTTGAAATGTTGGTAAGTAGCAAGTAAAATGCTGAAAACAATTTTACAAGTTAATTTTAGTTATTATTTAATTGTTTAATTAATGCTAATTTGCATGTTAAAAAGAAACTATTTTTGCACTTGTTTTTAAAGTTGTTTAAAAAGTCTATAAAAACTGGTAATTTTTGATTAGTTTGTTAGTAACTGTTTTGTTAATAAATTAATTTTGCAACTATTAATAACTGTAAAAATGGTTTTAGAAGTTTTGCTTTTCTTAATATTTGGAAATCTAATTTTACAGTTTTTACGAGTTGTAAAATTTCGGATAAAAGTTTTGTAAAATCAGCAACGCTTTTTAATATTTTAATTAATTTTTACAACACTGTTTCTTATTTTTCACACTTGTCACCGTTGAATATTCATTAAATTTCCCTCACCGCAAATTATAAACAACGGTTGTTTTTAGTAAGCTGTATCCTTGAAACTTCTGATTTTTTGAAGATGGAATATTTTGATCCTTCCAGCCAAAAAATCTTAAAATATAGCTTTCTATTTGTTCCGAACCAAGATGAAATTTTGTTTTTTCTAGTTGTTTTCAAACACTGTTCATCACATCACAGGATGAGCCTCAAAAATTTAAATTTACCTTAAATTTAACTATGTATTATATAAACTTACTATGTAAACTTAACTTGTTCCTATAAATTATAAATTGTGAACTGTATAATACAAAAATTACAATGTGAAGCTTAATTAAAGAAACAATAAAATTCTACTTCAGCGGCGAATAAATTTTACTTTATGTCATTAATATTATTAAAATTGCTTTAATTTATAATTTGTATAAATATTCAGTTATCGTTAATAGTAAAGTGTTCTCCAAGTAAATTTAAATTTTTGAGGCTCATCCTATGATGTGATGAACAGTGTTTGAAAACAACTAGAAAAAACAAAATTTCATCTTGGTTCGGAACAAATAGAAAGCTATATTTTAAGATTTTTTGGCTGGAAGGATCAAAATATTCCATCTTCAAAAAATCAGAAGTTTCAAGGATACAGCTTACTAAAAACAACAGTTGTTTATAATTTGCGGTGAGGGAAATTTAATGAATATTCAACGGTGACAAGTGTGAAAAATAAGAAACAGTGTTGTAAAAATTAATTAAAATATTAAAAAAGCGTTGCTGATTTTACAAAACTTTTATCCGAAATTTTACAACGCGTAAAAACTGTAAAACTAGATTTCCAAATAATAAGAAAAGCAAAACTTCTAAAACCATTTCTACAGTTATTAATAGTTGCAAAATTAATTTATTAACAAAACAATTACTAACAAACTAATCAAAAACTACCAGTTTTTATACACATTTTAAACAGCTTTAAAAACAAGTGCAAAAATAGTTTCTTTTTAACATGCAAATTAGCATTAATTAAACAATTAAATAATAACTAAAATTAACTTGTAAAATTGTTTTCAGCATTTTACTTGCTACTTACCAACATTTCAACTGAGTTACTGCTTTGACCCTGTTAAATATGCTGCATCATTTGGCTGGGCTTCATTCAGAGGGGGAAAATATTATAGCTGAAAGGGGGGAATAATATCACGGGGGGAAAAATATTATACCCTATAGGGGGGAAAAATATCACGGGGGGAAAAATATTATACGACACCGGCCCTGAGCCCGGCCCGGTGGTTCTTGTAGGCCCTGGCCCGGGCCCGGCCCGGAGAATTTCTTATCGGAGCAACCCTATAAAGTCCCCAATGATCCATTGACACAGTCTAATAAGTTATCCAAACTGAGCCGGTGACATGGTTTTATCTCTCGTGCACACTATGACAGATCTATCTGCTTGCTTAACGCTTATCTCTTGTGTGTGTAATTAGGGTTGTGCCACTAAGAAATTTCTGGGCCAGGCTCGGGCTTGGGCCGGACTGATTTCTTGGTTCAGGCTCGGTTCGGGCTCGGGCCAGCCCGAGCCCGGCCCGAAGCCCGATTCACGGCCCGAACAGCCCGAGCGGCCCGAGCAGCTCGTGAACGGCCCGATTCGGTTCGGGCCTGTGGACCTTCTCAGTTCGGGCTCGGTTCGGGCCGCAGAATTGTTTCCCGAGCCCGAGGCCCGATTCACGGCCCGAGCACAACCCTATGTGTAATGTGTACCAAACTAAAAAATGACCTTTTATCTAACAGTTATGTATTGATGATAAATACAAAAATTGAGCAATGCCACAAAAATTTATACCACGATCGTTGGTTAGCGTCCTAAAATGTTAATGTAGTCAGCATAGGCACTTACGCAATAGGGTTTGTTATCACTAGCGTTATGATGGAGTTAAAGAAAATCATTTTGGCGCAATTTGTGAGGATGAAGAAAACGCAATTTCTGTGGCAATTTGCAACATCCTTAATTAAACCATCATTAACCTTTGTGCTGCAGCTGAAAGCAAAACTGTCTTGCCACCGATACAAAGCAGTCAAACGATGAAGGGCACAAATTAAAATTTTCGGGGCGGTGGTTTGGCTGAAAGCTCCCTAACTGATCCTGTTTAGCGACCGCCGGGCTCCGAGGACCTTGAATTTAATTTGGACACACCAGCGTGGACGGGTTTTAAGCCCGGAGTAGCATATAGGAAGCTCCGGGCTGTGGAGCTCGGTCAGTCCTAGTAGCGGACCCGGGCTATAGGTCGGGCCTATTTGTGGGATCAGGGGCCCGTTGCATAAAAGGTATTACTAATAAATTATTAGTGATTAGTTGATTAGTGTAGCAGTTTGATTGAAAATAACTAAAGTTGTGGAAGAGCCTGAGGGATATTCCACATGTCGTTTTGCAGCTTTTGAGATTCTCTAACGATCTATATATTCAAAATTGGTGCATAATTAAAATTCGGACTACGCCAACGGAATAACCTTAAAAATTGCGTTTTCTCTGATATTTGTGGTCAAAAGGGGAAGATTATTGAAAGTCTTGGCTATTTTTGAATTAGGTCACTTCATTATCTACAAAATAATACCAAAAACGTAAAAATTTGTTGGTTATATTAAAAGTTTTGCTTATTAATACTGCTGCACTAATCAACTAGTCACTAATAATTTATTAGCAATACCTTTTATGCAACGGCCCAAGGGCTCCGAGTCCGTCTTTCTCCAGCCAATTTCTTACCAGAACAAGTCTTACATAAGAATCTTGACCGCCAAGTTTTCAAAATCCGGAGTTCCTATTCTTCAAAACTTTTACGGATATTGTTCTGTTTATGTGGGCCTGCACAGCACTATAAATTTCATCATGATCGTCGATATTCTTCGTAGTCTTAGAGAGTTTATCGCTAATAGTCTTTCACTATTGACAATGCTTCGCTCATTCTGCTGCTTAACGTACCATTGGAGTGCATTTTCAACCCGTAACCTTCGCCAAAACCAACTGGCCGTAACGGACAAGAGCCATTGCCCACCCAAGCCAATTGACCGGCAAGCTTTCGGTCAATGGCATGGCAACTGATTTGGCCGGCCAACAAATAACACACGTGCGGCAGGCCCAATGGGGAAAGGTTAGCGTGCGCCAATCACGCAATCTCAGTGATTTCTCACACTTGCTTGCTATTAATTACCTGTTCTGTGATTATAACCTTATGCAAATCAAACAACAGCGCTTTAATTCAGTGAAAAATAACAAATTCAGGAAGACAACACATCGAGAGATACTCACATAGCAGGAAAACCACAAAACAATAAAAACGTGGACGGGTATGTGTATATCCTTTAATTCAACAGGAAGAATAGCGTTTTCTGTCCTACGTTTAACATCATACAGCCCCAAAGTTTTATCCTACATAGTTTAATTACGTCTTTGAATACATTCTGTATATCAACACCTTTAAAAAGTTAATGATTTTGTCCTTTTTTAGGGGGGACCAGACTTCCTTCCATTCCAGGAGCCGATACTAAGAGAACACGTTTATGGAGAATAGCAGAAAGAAGAAATTCCGTAAAACATGGTTGCAACCGGAAATTTTAGTAAATTTTTCCTCCGGAATTTAGGATCCCGTCTCTAGTTTGAATTATGTTCCGTGCATTGTTGCTTTGTTCATTTTTCTCATTTTGCCTACTTTCGTGCTAACGTAACTGCGTTCCGGTTTGCTATCCTCAAAAGGCGAATACACAAGGTTCAACAGTCCATACAAAACACACTAAATACAAACACAAATACAACAAAAACAGTGCATACAAAAAATTATTTCTTAAAAACCACAGATCATACAACAATTACTAGCAGTCCAAATAATCATCTTCCTCAACAACGATACAGTGTTCTGGAATAGGACGGATGTCACCCAAAAAATTGGACTCAAAAATCCCATGACAACTCAACAGATCACAACATTCCCTGATTCGTTCCATTTTTGCGCTTTTCTCAACTTCAGGATCCAATTTGTCTTCCTTATCCAACCACGGCAATCGATGCACACGTCGAGGTCTGCCTCCCTCCGGGAAACCTTCGTCTTGACTCTGACCGACTGAGTACTCCAAAAGGTGGATGCTGTGTCCAGCTTTCAACACAGCCTGACGTTGCTTCACCAGTGCCTTGAGAAAGCGATTTCCGAAACGAAAATCGTCAACCCTATATTTGAGAGAAACCGTTTCTAGGCAACACAGACATCCCAAGCTTTTTCCCAATTCACTGACATAGTTAACAGATTGTTTATTAAACTCGCCTAAAAGATCATTGATAAAAAAACCGACATTTGTCAGGTTTGCCGTCGAAGATCTGATATAATTTAAATAAAGATTAGGCGATTGTCCGTAACGGTATTCAATGGATGCGTAGAGACTGGAGAGATTTGGCGGAACAATTCCTCCATCGAGACAAATCCGGTTGGGATCAGCTTCGGACTGTCGGATCCGGAGCGATTTCAGGAACGGACCAACTCGAATCAGAGCCGCGGGATCTCTGAAGCGGACAAACTTCAGCTCAAGTTCCACCAAAGCCGGACACTGGAGTTCACCGAATAGCCAGCACCAATGCAAGGTTAGATGTGTGACACTGTGCAGCAGTCTGGAAAAGGATAAACAAGAATCCCGGGTGATATTCAGACAACCAAGCTTTTCTTTCTGGGCAGACAGAGATAGGGATCGAAGATTTGGCCAGAACTGGGGAATCGAAGAATTCACCAGTTGATCTCCAGTCCTGGGAATCCACTTCGTATCAGGATCAAATTCGACATGAGCAACTTCCAGTTGAGCCAGACCTCCCAGGTAGCTCTCAACAAAATTCTGCCAACAAATCGTAGTATCCTGTTCAACATAACAGCTGAAACGGGTCAAGTCAGGGCTCTGGGTCACGACAGCGGCTAACGTTTCCGCTTTCGCTGATTTCAGGCTAAGGCGTCGAAGATTCCCCGATTTGGTCAAGGCGAGCAGCAATTCAGTCGGGATATTGTGAGCACTGAGATGCTGAAGTCTGGGAAAACTGAGAAGTCCAAACCCAGATTGCTGATAACTATTTTTGCTGTAACTGTGAAAGCTTAGCGCCTCCAAAAGTGGACATTGTTGGCCTAGACTGAGCAAAGCTGCGAGGGACAAAGAAAACATTGGAATTGACAAGGACAGGAGTTGAGAAGTCGTAGAATTTTCCAGTTCCGGAATGAAATCTCCGTGAAATTGAAAAGGAGAGGAAAGCACCAAATCCTGGAGGTTGGGTGGAATGAATTGACTCAAAGGTCGACGACGTCCTAGTTCCAGACAATAGGAGCTAATTCGGCTTCCCCGACCAGAAAGCAAATTCGAAATCTCACTGAACTGCTTTCGGTTGAGCAGCGACCGCTTTCCATTTCTGGCGATCAATTTTAGAGAGACGCTTTCTGGAAATTTGTCCAGCTCCAAGCACTCCCTGAAATCCGCCAGTCGCATTCCCAGAATATGCAAATTAGGAAAGGCATCCAAAAGTCTGGGCAAAATTGAATCATCACCTACTGGACTCAGAAAATAGAGCTCCTTCAGACCACGAAATCGCTTCATGATCCAATTTAGACGGATTTCCCACTCTTCGTCTTGCGGTTCAAATGAGAAGCAAACTATTCCGGAGTCTCTAATTTTGACAGCACCAACCGCCAGGATTTTCACATCAAGATAGGACTGAAGGATGAGATGTTGAAATTGCCTGGAGACTCCTTCCAAAGGCATTCTTTGACGCCAAGGAATCTGACGAAAAATGTCCACCAAAATCGGTTCCGGCAAATGAAGTAGCGGAAACGCTTCGCTTTCCTTGGACATATTAGACTGAGAAGTCAGAACAGTATATAATATCTGAAATAGAGATAGTAAGCTTGAATTTTCTTACTCATTTTATATCTGGGTTTATTCTAGGGAATTTTTCTTGGGGGGGGGCTCTTTGGGGGGGGGCCTCGGGGGGCGAGTCATTCTAGGGGGGGCGAAAATTTTTCAAAATTTGTCTAAAAACATGCTAAAAATAGCGCTATTTTTATAGTAATCGCCAAAAAAGTTCGTTTTTAGTGCAAAAATAGTGCTTAAATAGGCAAAAATCGACTAAAAAACTCCGGCGAAGCCGAAAAATTTTTGAAAATTTGGCCTTCTCAGCGATTTTTTCCGGGTAAAAGTTGGTATCAAATGGGGCACCCACTTTTTTGGGGTGGCGATTTTGGGGGGGGGCGATTTTGGGGGGAAGGGTGTTTATGGAAGGGCCCGCCCACTAGAATAAGCCCAGTATATGGGCGGTTGGCTACACAGATTGAATAGGATGAGGCTCACCAAAAAGTCACTCAGTCACCAAAAATTACAAAGGAGGCATATATTTTCAGAGCATGGCTTGAATTTTGACGTTTATGAGTACAAAAAAGCTACCAAAAATGGACAAAACTATCAAAAAATGTTAATAAATGGCCAATTCTAGGTGTTTTAAAGGCCAAATAGAGACAATTCCTTAAAACTCTGGTGAAGCCAGAAATGTTTTGAATTTTAGGACAAAAATGGTAAATTTGGCACGCTTTCTGGATTATGGAGGGACGGAAAGGTCGAGATTTTAGAGGCTTTGGGGTTCAACCAAAACAAAAATAAGCCAGGACCAGGGTATTTTATTTATATCATAGGGGTCCCGGTAGCGACCCCTATAATATGAGTGAAAATGGTCGAACGACCGTGTAAAACAAGGCTGCGCAGAAGCTGCGCAGATTCCTGCGCAAATTATGTGCGCAAAAAATTGTACGTGTCGAATTTAATATATTTGCCTTGTTTCATCCCCGTACCACTTTCCGTTAAAAAGTTGCGCCAAAAATCGCTTACGACTACGAGAGTGATGTTTTTTCCGGTTCTCCGCTTTGACGTCTGGTAAGCTACGTTTTGTAGCTTTAATAACTATAGATAGAAAAATTTTTGCCTATGAAAACCATATATATATATATATATATATATATATATATATATATATATATATTATATATATATATTCTTGGAGTACGCAACAAAAATAAGCCGATAGGCTAAGCAGCAATCGAGGCAACTAAAAAATCGTCCCTGGGTATATTTGTGCAGAACACATTTGTTCAGTAGCATCCCTCCAGTTTGCATGGTGAATGCTCCACAATCTTTGAAAAAATTGGTCGTGTTTTTGCAAAAACTACATTTATTATGATGGCAGCCTACAGGATAGCAGTTGGAAGACGATAATGTGTCGGATAATTTGTCCCGGTGAGACCTTCAGATCGACGCCCTTAGTTTGATTTTACGGCTTGCGTAGTTCAAGAAATGTTGGATCATTTGATTTCTGCAAAACTAACAAGTTTCTGACGCCAAAACAAGAAAATCGGCTATATCTCACGGTAGAGAAAAGCTAGAACGTTGTTTTAAAAACCAAAAATATGAAGCTCAATGTGATCTTTCGAATGAATATATTCATAACTGTATAGCTGCTGCCAAACTTTCAGAAATTTGGAAAAACCGCCCTGACCAGAAATCTCGAATTTTTGAATCGGGATTGCGCGGATGGTGTTAGATCGCTAAAAGAACGTATTTCGTCTAATTTCATCTTCATCTCTAAGCCAACCGACAATATGTGTCCAAAAGGAATCACCACCTTAAATCAAAAGACGAAACTGCGAAGCACATTGTAGTTTTTCCCCCTCTGGTGGAAAAAGTGTGGGGGGAAAGATGGTCACTATTTCTCAACCGTGTGACCTAGCGAAAATCCGACTAGCCCACGTTATAGAGCACATCCACAAACCCCTTCATGCACAAAATGACTCCTGTAACAATTACCAGTAAGTTGGCATAATCTTAGAAATTTTGAAAAATCCTTAGGTTTTTGGACAATTTCTGGGTGTCAATTTCGGACCCATGCCACACGAAGGCTCAATCGACCGAAACGGTTATTTGTATTATGATCTTAAAGCACAAGACTTGAACTTTCATTTGCACCAGATTCTGTATCTCTATCTTATGCCAGTCGAGCAGGGTGAGCCATTGTTTTCCCCCCACTTTGCCGGTGATGCTTTTCCCCCTCTGACTATATTTTACATGCGACGAAGGAGCACTTTTTGTTCTTGTTTTCTATTATTTTATATATGTATGCCCCTGAAGGTATGTATAGCGCGGCGGGAAAAAACCCAATCCGATATGCGGGGAAAAAACCCATCGCCAGTGTGTGTCACCCATATGAGCTAGATCGGGTTTTAATAGCCTATCTTAAAGAGCGTCCAAAACTACCCTGGAGGGCTGGGCTTATTCTAGGGAATTGTTCTTGGGGGGGGGGGGGCTCTTTGGGGGGGCCCTCGGGGGGCGAGTCATTCTTGGGGGGGGCGAAAATTTTTCAAAATTTTTCTAAAAACATGCTAAAAATAGCGCTATTTTTATAGTAATCGCCAAAAAAGTTCGTTTTTAGTGCAAAAATAGTGCTTAAATAGGCAAAAATCGACTAAAAATCTCCGGCGAAGCCGAAAAATTTTTGAAAATTTGGCCTTCTCAGCGATTTTTTCAGGGTAAAAGTTGGTACCAAAAGGGGCACCCACTTTTTGGGGGGGGGACGATTTTGGGGGGGGAAGGGTGTTTATGGGGGGCACTAGAATAAGCCCAGGAAGGTGCATTATTGTAGTTCCCCCCTGCCTCTCAGCAAATTTTTTAGGACTTTGAAGATTTTGGAATTTTTGGTTCCAACATGGGGGTCAGGCAGGGTCAACTTTGGGGGGTCACCCTGAACTACTGGAAAGACTATTGGAAAGCGCAAAACTGATTATAGCTTCACAGGGGGTACGTTTCGAACTTCACGATGGTGTATGCAATTTGGCTGTAGTACCTGTGGTGCGACCTAGGGGTGACCTGGACTCGGAGGGAAAAAACCCAAATTTCAAAATGAAATTTTTTCTAACCATTAGCAGCAAAGGAAAAATTCATGCATCTCTTAGCTCAGTAGAGCCTCCTGATTAATTTGGTATAGATTTTACCTGGGTTCGACCTTCTATGTGACGTCCAGGTGGCCAAAATCTGAGATGGTGCCATTTCAAGCCAAATTTTCAAATTTCGCCAAAAACCGCTAATTTTTCACTAAAATAGGTCGGGTTCAGGGGCGCAGCCAGGGGGCATGCGGGGCATGCGGCCGCATGCCCCGTCAGGATTCGGAAAAAAGAAAAGTTAACTCGACGAAAGAGTTGGAAAACAAGCTAAAAGCAAAATTCAGCGATTTCGCTGCTGCTAATTAAATTTACATATCTGTTTTTTGAATGTACTAAGTACAAGAATAGGATAGCATAGTTTGTTTTTTGCGTCAGGGGCTACGTCACAATGCAAACTTTTTGGCGTGACGCAAGCCTGACGCAGCTAGATTTCAGCTCAACTAGAAGAAAGTTTTAGGCAAAGTTATCGCCAAAAACGATTTCAAACGTAGTATGTAGTTCTAAAAGTTTTCTGCTGGGGGCGGTGCATTGTGCATGCGGTCTACCTGCATTCTTACGCACATTGCTGATTTTCGCTCATTTTCACACATAATTTAGCCACATATTGTACATTTAAAGTTTAAATGTTGTGTTGTTTCGTTCAGTTCTCCGTAAACAAGAACCAAAAATGCTCCTTCGTCGCATGTAAAATACATATGAGTACTCTCAGGCAGGTTGTACAAACACGGAAACTAGCCTGTAAAATGCATAGGAGTGGCGTTGAGGTTGTAAATTAAGGAAAACAAGTTGCAACGGCTTAACATATGAGCCTGTCCTACAACGAGGCTCATATTGGCGTACGTATGTCATAATATAATTTGTCGATATTTGACCTTCATATAAATAGCACGTAAAGCTTTTCATTGCAAAATTGTCCTTCACACACCTTGTCGCTGAGACACTGTGCATACGCATTATACGGCATGCCACTCTGCGCTCTGACTCAGAGCCATGTGGGGAAAGCATTACGTATGTGAGAGTAGTGTGTCATAGTGTTCCGAGAATACAGTAGGTGTACTATAGTGCTTCCGGAAATAGTAGGTGCCACGGTGTTTAGGGAAACACCAGCTTGCATGTAGAGTTAAACTTGAGGTGTCGCAGTTCACTTCGTTCTGTCCATTTCTTTCATGCCACAATGTTAACATGTTATTTCTATTCATTCGTTTTTTCTTTAATATGATGACCTGATGATCTTTAAGAAGGCTACTGTGACGCCAATATGAGCCTCGTTGTAGGACAGGCTCATATGTTAAGCCGTTGCAACTTGTTTTCCTTAATTTACAACCTCAACGCCACTCATATGCATTTTACAGGCTAGTTTCCGTGTTTGTACAACCTGCCTGAGAGTACTCATATGTATTTTACATGCGACGAAGGAGCATTTTTGGTTCTTGTTTTCCGTTCTTTTACATATGTATGCGCAAAAAAGAACCAACATAATATATTTCCGAACACCATGCGCAAGCAGATACATTTTTGACCACTTTTGGAAAACTTCATATTTGACCCAAAATCGCCTAGGTCCCCACCCCACCACAGCACTCTACAGCCACTTTGAGCATGCAATTCTATGATAAAAATTGCTCAGCTCACTTAGGGCTTTCATTTGGTACCAAATTTGACCACTTTTGAAACATTTCATTTTTCACCGAAAATCGCCTAAGTCCCCACCCCACCCCACCGCAGCACTCTACAGGCACTTTGAGCATGCAATTCTATGACAAAAGTTGCTCACCTCACTTAGGGCTTTCATTTGGTACCAAATTTGACCACTTTTTAAAAATTTCATTTTTGACCGAAAATCGCCTAAGTCCCCACCCCACCCCACCACAGCACTCTACAGCCACTTTGAGCATGCAATTCTATGACAAAAGTTGCTCACCTCACTTAGGGCATTCATTTGGTACCAAATTTGACCACTTTTTAAAAATTTCATTTTTGACCGAAAATCGCCTAAGTCCCCACCCCACCCCACCACAGCACTCTACAGCCACTTTGAGCATGCAATTCTATGACAAAAGTTGCTCAGCTCACTTAGGGCTTTCATTTGATACCAAATTTGACCACTTTTGAAAAATTTCATTTTGGACCAAATGACCCCTTACCGACCTGACCCCTCTGACGGTCAAGTGGAGCTAGCCCAGCAAAATGGGTGCGTTGTACAGCAAAACGGACACCGGAAATGAGCTGGGCGCACCAGAAAACCCATATAGAGAAAGTTTTGAGAGGCCAAGTAGAGCCTAGTATGGACCTCCAGGAAACGGTTGCCGACATGACCCTCCAGACGACAAAGTGGAACCAGCCCAGCAAGATGGATGAGTCGGTCGGCAAAACGGACACCGGATATGAGCTGGGCGCACCAGAAAACCCATATAGAGAAAGTTTTGAGAGGCCAAGTAGAGCCTAGTATGGACCTCCATGAAACGGTTGCCGACATGACCCTCCAGACGGCAAAGTGGAACCAGCCCAGCAACTTGGGTCAGTCGGGCAGAAAAACTGATAGCGGGAATCGATTCTCCGTCCGCAAAAACCTTTGTATGCAAGATTTGAGGCTTCCAGGTCGCAAAATAAGCGAAAAAACTAAGTTCAAAGTTGGACCCAAAATTCACCAACTTTGGCAGGCCAGTACCCAAAAATTACGCTCAGGACCGGAAAATCATATAGCAATTGAACGACCCTGATATGTGTCCTATTCAGCCATATAGGCAGTATTGCCCCATATATAGCCCAGTCTGACTTATTACGGCGCCTTTGAAGCATACTTTTTGGCCATTTTAACGTTTTGGCCGACTTTGGCCCCCCGCCAAAAATTTTTTCCGGCTCTGGGAGGCATAAAAACTAGCCTATCGGCTTATTTTTGTTGCGTACTCCAAGAATATATATGGTTTTCATAGGCAAAAATTTTTCTATCTGTTGTTATTAAAGCTACAAAACCCCCTTACCAGACGTCAAAGCGGAGAACCGGAAAAAAAACATCACTCTCGTAAGCGATTTTTGGCGTAACTTTTTAACGGAAAGTGGTACGGGGATGAAACTTCGCACACATACTAAACTCGACACGTACAATTTTTTGCGCACATAATCTGCGCAGGATCTGCGCAGGAATCTGCGCAGCTTCTGCGCAGCCTTGTTTTACACGGTCATTTCGAACTAAAACTGAAACAGCAGAAACATGTTTTGTTCAATTTCAGACAATATTTTGAAATCTCAACGATAAAACGAGAAGTTTATATAATGTTAGAAATTTTCTGCAAAATCAAAATACAAAACGTAAAGCCAACTCAAGTTATTATAAATTACGTCCAAAATATACTTTTTGAAGTCAGCCAGAAAAAAGGAAATGAAAGGAATTTTGGGCAAAAAAGTAACTAAAAGGAAAAAAGGAACCGCAACAGGCCTGCATTATTTTGAAAAATTTGAAAAATTGCCATTTTTGCCATATGGGTGCCTGGCGGTAAAATTAGGATGCAACGACAAAGCTGGGCCACTCAGCTGACGTAACTGTTGTCAAAATTGAGCCATCAGAAAAAACGTCCAATGAGATATTTTGACGTTTGGCAGCTGCTGATTGACATAGGCAAAAAATCGAAAAATTTTAAAATTTTGGAAAAAGCCTAATTTCTAGTGACAAATCTCGAAACTGGGCAAAGACCACCAGCACACGGTTTTTTTGCGTAAAATACTGCGTATTTACGCAGTCGAGCTTAAAAATACGCAGTCAAAAACAAAAATACGCACCAAAATACGCAGCCGAAAAATTCGGTAGTAGGAATTTCTAGAGTGCTCTAAATTAATTTCTTGAGACAATTTACCGTAGTTTTGGCTCTGGCTTCTTCTGGGGGGCTTCCGCCCCCCAGACCCCCCGCATATCTCTTCGATTCTCCTTCCGTCTACAGTTGATTATACTTTCTGCCTAAGCCCACGTTGTACCATGCGATGCTTTTCTTTCTATTTGATTTGATATATATATAGTATATAAATTAAAATCTTATATACGTATGTGTTCAATCAAGGGAACAGTAACTCTATTTGTCTAACCAAATATTGGCTTAACTATTAAACAGTTCAAGGCAAAGAAGTCAAAGTTTTAAGAGCAAATTTACTCCGAAATTTGCCCCCCAGACCCCCTGCGTATCTATTTTTCGTGACCTATTCATTCATACTCTTACACCACAGAGAGAGCACGCAATTTAAGCTCGAGCTACGATTCTTAACGTTGTTTAAAACTCTTAAAAATAGCATTAATTCGACGCTAAATGAGTGTATAGCTTTTATAACGTTGAAAAGCGATTTTTGTAATTTTACGCAGTCGAAATTAAAAATACGCACTCGAAAACAAAAATACGCAAAATTTACGCAGGTCCGATTTTCAAAAAAAACCCTGCACCAGCATCATTTGGTATCGTTAGAAAAGTCTATTTATATACTGTGATTTGTTGGAATTAGATGTTTTAGTCATGCCTTGAATTTTTGTAATGCTTTCGTAAAGTTGAAACCCCCAGTTTTCAGTAACGAAAAACGTCAAATTTCACAGTCAGCAGGTTTCAAAAATTATTACAAAAATGCAAAGGCCTAACTCAAAAATCTAATTCCAACGAATCGCAGTATATAAACAGACGTTTCTATCTATATATACGTACCAAATTAAGCCGGTAACCTTTGCCCAGTTTCCAGACTTTTTGTCATTAGTAAAAAATTGAAGCTTTTCCAGTTTCCTATGTTTAACACATATATACTGACATCAACTTTGATGTGAAATTACTTATCAACCGTAGGAGATCCGACTTTATTTTTAAAATTTTCCAACGATGCTCTAAAAATGTTTTACGCCTTTCCTATTCTAAAAAGCTTTACTATTTAGCTGGGAGCTACCGCAGCTTATTGCAATTATATACCGCAATGATTTTCATTCTTCAATTACTGTTAAAATTAAATTTTCTCAACTGCTGGGGGAGGGGACATCAAACCCCCGTTCCTGGTATTCTGGACATAGCTTGCGGTTTTATCCAAATGAAACCGTCCCCAACAGCGCCATTGTTTTAATATTCACTGAAAAAGTTAAGTTTTAGTGCAAAAATTACGCAGATTTATTTCAATGCTTAAAAGCAAATATTTGGGAATCTTTTGAAAATTTGACCTTCTGAGCAATTTTTAGGGCAAATTGGGTACCAGGGTTTTTTTTGGTTGCGGACAAGTGTGCATTTTTTGTGCATTTTTAAAAAATAGTGTGCATTTTGGAAAAAATGTGTGCATTTTTAAAAAATTGCTTATTTTGAACTATAACGTACATTTTTGGCCGTAATTTTGTGTTCTACGCATTTTTGACTTCAACTGGAATCCCACGCTTTAATTGATGTTTTGATGACGATTTTAAATCTTAACTGGTTAGCACACGTACAACTGATATTTAGGCAAATGCAGAACTATACAAACTAACGTATATATGTGTCGGGTTTTGACATCTGCAATGCTGTGAACCAATTAAGCGCAAAATTGTGAATAACATAAAATCAACATAGGATTGTCAATTTGCTGCCAAATTTACTTATATATATAATTCAAGAATTTCTTCAAAGTAACGATAAAATCCGAGCTGAAATTACGTATTGGTGTAATTCAGCCCTGTTCTGCGGATAGCCATTTAATACATATATCTAACGTATATATATAATGCAGAAATTAGATTGAAAGTCGACGCCGGGGAAGTCTGGGGGCGGAGTTCCCCAGAAGTTGGAAATTTTTTGGAATTTTGAACACGAAAGAAATTTTTATGAACAATTCTTACCATTTTAACAGATTAACAAACGGCAATAAGAGAGCTAGCATTGCACACGTCGAACCGTTGTAGAGGAAGAAAATGTAAAGAAGTGCTTTTTTCCCGCATTGGCGAGTGGGTTTTTTTCCCGCTTGACTATATACGTATATACACTTTTTTACCTGTATTATGGACTTTCTGACTCAATATTGACCTTATTTTGGACATAGAAACATGCTGGCAAACACGTTTGCGAGTTTAAAACTACTGTCTAATGATAAAAGTATATACTTCATGGTTAAATGTTTTTTGAAATTAGAATGAAATTAGATTGTTTTCATCTAATTGAAAACAATTATATATGAATTGAACCGTTCAACCCGTTGAACTTGAAATTAGAAAACGGCTGAAAATGTGATTTTTGGCATAAAAATAAAAAATTTTTTGGCGGCAGGGTTGGGGGGGGGGTTGGGGGGTCTCCAGAGGGCTCCTCCCAGAAAAAGTTGGGGGAAGCCTCCCCCACACGAAATCTCCGTTACACCTATCATCTATGCCCCCACCTGCCACCATAGATGTAACGGAGATTTGGGGTGGGGGAGGTCCCCCATAGGTGTACCTGGGGGGACCCCTCCCCCCCCAAGGTTTGTTTAGGCCATAGCTTAGGCCATGGCCTAAATTTATGAGTCGATGGTAAAAAGGTAAAGGTTTACCCCAGGAGATATCTCCGTCCTGCCACAGGACATGGGGTGCCGGTGCTCATCCCCGGATTCTCAGCCGTAGAGCCAGGAGTGTCACTTTAAATAATGACTGCATCCGTGGAAGGGGGGCCGGCCCTTCTACACAGACTCCTGTTACCTTCCCACCGTAGTGGTACCCATTTACCGACCAGTTAAGGATGGATAGCTGGGTTTTTCACCGAAAACCCAGTTAAATTTTATTGATTTTTAAGTAAAAACAACAACTTTCTAAAAATTAATTTATACATTTCCCTTGTATTTCTGGACTACGCGAGCCGCCAGCTAGTTACATTGTCTATTTGCACTTATAAATACACATTCAAGTTATATATAATTTCATTTACTATTATAGGGATTTCGTCGAAGAAATGCTATTTTAGTACGTAGTTTAACTTTATTTCTATTACATCGTTTAATTCTTTCTTTCTTTGGTTCATACTCGTATGCTCCTACCTGTTTTAATTTTCAATAAAAATTCATTAATTCATTAATACTGTTGTGCACTCTTATTTCTATGCTAACAAGGTTCTGTTTTTGCCATTTTAAGGTAAAAACGTAGTTTTTCTAGTGTGTTATACAGTGACGATGGCGATTTTTGTTGTTAAACAGCGATTTTTGAATATATATATAACGCGTGAATACATGATAACTGTAATTTTAACAATGCGTACAGTAAAGCACAACGTAAAAATTAACAAAATTTGGATGGCCTAACTATTTTGGCTGATGGCCTAAAAAATTTGAGTCGTTGAGGCCATTTGGCCTAAAGTTCGGCGACCAAAAAAACCCAAATGGTAAAGTGCCGACCCCACCCTCGAAATTTTGGAGGCAGACCCCACCCCCAAATGGCCAAATCCCAGACCCCACCCACCCAAATTTGCCAGACCCCACCCTCAAATTTTTGAAAATTTTGCCTCGAAATTACTAAAAATTCGAAATTTTTGCAAAAAATCCAACCTTTTTCTAACAAATGAGCAAAATTGAAGAAATATTGTTGATTTGTAGTTGGAAATAACGCTGTTTTAGCAAAATTGCATATTTTTTGTTTTTGTTAAGTTTTGACCAAACAATTTTTACCCCCTCCCAAATTCGATTTTTCTGGACCCCACCCCACCTCAAAACGGCTGACCCCACCCACCCTAATTTCGGCTACCCCCTCCCCCAACGTTTTCTCAAGGTACACCTATATATCCCTCCCCAACCTTTTCTGGGGGGGGGGGTCCCTCTGGAGACCCCTCAACCCTCCCCCCAAAAATTTTTCATTTTTTATGCCAAAAATCGCATTTTCAGCCGTTTCTAATGATAAAAACATCTAACCATAAAGTAATTTTAACATTAGACGGTGGTTTTAAACTCAAAAGCTTGATTGCCAACATGTTTCAAAGTCCAAAATAGGGTCAATATTGAGTCATAAGATCCATAATACAGTTAAAAGCGTGTATTTCTCATAATAATAAACAGTTTAAGCCACAAATTTGGACATTTTTGAAAATGTTTTCAAAATTTACCCTAAAAATACCCAATTTTGGGCCATTTTTGGCGCCTTCGGAGCGACTCCCCCCCCAGTTGGGGGGGACGTCCCCATAGGTGTAACGGGGATTTGGGTTGGGGGAGGCCCATAGGTGTACCTTGAGAAAACGTTGGGGGGGTAGCGAAAATTAGTCGTTTTGAGGGGGGGGGTCGAAAATATTTGGGGGAGGGGTAAAAATTTATTTGAGTCGCAAATTTTAAAAAGGTTTTCCAATAAAATAAAAATTTTACATTTTTGCCATTTAGAAATTGTTTTTGAAAAATTTGATTTTTAAAAATATCGATTTTGCTATTTTTGAGCAAAATTTCAAAATTGAGGTGGGCCAATTTGGGTGGGGGGGTTGATTTGGCCATTTGGGGGGGCTGCAGAGGGGGGCGCCCCATTGGGGGGTTGGTTGGGGAGGCCCCCTCCCCCCAAATTTTGGGGGCGGGCCCCCTTTTTAGACCTCCCCCAAACCCCAAGACCCCCCCAAACCGCCCCCAAAACTTTTTTCAATTTTTTCAATTTTTATGCCAAAAATCGCATTTTCAGCCATTGCTAATGCCAAAAAACATCCAACCATTAACTAATTTTAACATTAGACAGGGCCTTTAAACTCGAAAACTTGATTGCCAGCATGTTTCTAACTTTAAAATAGGGCCAATATTGAGTCAGAAAGTAAATAAAACTTTTGAAAACGTATTTCACGCAATAATGAACACTTTAAGCCAAAAATTTGGACATTTTTGAAAAATTTTGCAAAATTTACCCTAACAATACCCGATTTTTGGCCAATGGCGACTAACCCCCCCCCCCCCCCCCCCCCAGCGTTCTTGGGGGGGGGGGGGGGGCGGCCCCCAAATTTTTTTGGGGGTGGTTTTTAAAAATGGCTGGGGGGGTTGATACCCCCCCCCCTAAACCTCCCTCCAATTACACCTATGGACCCCAACCCCCCAAAATTTTTGAGGGGAGGGTTGGAAAAAGGCTTGGGGGGCTACCCCCATAGTTTCCCTGGAACTTTGCTCAGAGAATCTTGGCCAACCATTCCGAAATGTGATGGGGTAACCCCCCCCCCCCCAGAATTCCAAACTCAGAAATTTCGAAAAATTGCCAAAAAATGTCAAAATTTCCAATAATTTAGCCCTTTTTTCATCAAAATAAGGCTTGTTCTTAACGTTTTAGGTGTTTTTGCACCATTTTAAAGCGATTTTAGGTCAAAATTTGGAAAAAATTTTTCAAAAAATGACCATTTTTCGACCAAATTTAGCTAATTTTTGGGTCCAAAAATCGTTGGGAGATTTCAGAGTGACAAAAGTTGGGGGAGGGTAAGTCAAAAAATCTGGGGGGGGGGTAAATTTGGTCAAAGATTTTGGGGGGGGATACCCCCCCCCCCAAAGAAACTATGGCTACCCCCCCACCCCCTCTCCCCCCCCCACAGCCCCACCTTACACATACCTGCCAACTACGAAACCGTGTATTATGCAACCACCCAGCAAGTGAATTGCTATGCGCTACACGCAAAGGATACATTTACAATCACATTGTACCAACGACAGAGGAAGGTCAGACACTGACCTGCTCCAGACGCGGATTCTGCCCAATAGTTTAACAGTTCGTTATGTGCATTTAGGAATTAGACTACCGTTGCAATATTCGATGTTGTGTGCGATTGCTAAATCTTTACTGGTTTTGACGTCTTAATTACATCTAAGATATTTGGATTAGGGTCCCAGTAAAAATCAGACCCGGACTGTACTGTGCGGGCACGGGTACCCGCGGGAACCGGCATCCAGTCTATTTTTTCCAAAAAGTCACGGAATTCCTCATCTTCGTACATAGCAGAAGAGCTAGCAAAATGCTCCCCTAATTGGGTAGCTATTCAACTGAACGAGCAAAGCGTGCAGGGGAAAGTCTGGGTCAACTAGAGGTTGCCCGTGTTGAATTCGATCTTGAAACAACGTAGACTCCCGATATGGGATCATCGAGGGAATGGTGCCACTTCCCAGCCCTGGCTATAAAATCTTCGATTCTACCTCTGTCTGCTGCGATGGAATGCCATGAGCGAGCCTCCTACACAGTGTCACTCATCTAACTTTGCATTGCTCTTGGCTGGCTATTGGATGAACTTCAGTGAACGGTTTGGATGGAACTGGAATTGAAGTTTTCCCGTTTCACGGACCCCATCTCGGGTTAGAGTTGGTCCGTTCCCTGAAATCGCTCAGCATCCGCCGGTCCGAAGCACGCCCGGTTTTGCGAGCAGGAATTCTTTGTCCACATTATTTCGAGTCTCTGTGCACCCATTGAACTTTGTTACGGACAATCAGCTACTCTTTATTCACTTTTTCGATTTATAGCAGTTTTTCGATCTCAAACATGACAA